>CAKNYM010052837.1:0-11364 GCA_932195095.1 Andricus curvator
AAAAAAAATGTAAAAGTTGACATTTCGACCAAAAAATATGTTTATTTTAAATCAAAAACAGTTACATTCAACCAAACAACAATTTTTCAACAAAATATTTGAATTTGCAGTCAAGACAGAAAAAAATCAACCAGATTGTTGAAGTTTCAAGCCAGAAAGGCGAATTTTCAACAAAAAAGTTGATTTTCAACCAAATAATAAAATTTTTATCCAAAAATATGAATTCTCGATGAAAAATGTAATAGACGAAATTTCAACCAAAGAAGACCAATTTTTAACAAGACTTTTTAATTTTAAACTAAAAAGATGAATTTTCAGCTACAAAAAATCAATTTTCAAGAAAATAGTGCAATTTGAAACCAAAGAGATAAATTTTGAACCATGAAGATTTATTTTTGACCAAAAAAGACGAATTTTGAACAAAATATATACAAATTTTCCACTGAAAAAGATCAGTTTGCAACCTAAAATGTCATAGTTGAATTTTCAATTGAAAAATTTAAGTTTCAACGAAAAAGATGAATCCTCAACTTAATGTGTAACTTAAACCGAATGCAATGATTTTCCTTCAAAATCGTTCAATTTCGAATAAAATAATTGAATTTTCAACCAAATAATAACATTTTTAACCAAAAAAGGTGAATTTTCAATTAAAATAATAAGTCAAATAACTGGAATAGTTAAATTTCTGGTTAAAAAAATTCATTATCAACCAAAGAGAAATGAATCTTTAACTCTGACATTTTTTTTATTTCTTTCTGTTTTGATAGATTTTAAAACATTTTGAATCCCAGGGTAGGAGAAAATTTTCAATTTTCCTATATTGAGCTATAAATTTCTATGGCTATTTGGCACCACAATTTGAATAGTGAAAATGAGAAAATAGTTGGAAAAACAATAAAATTGATTTATTGTCGTAAAAAAGACTTGTGAACTACATTTCGAAAGTAACTGAAAAAATAACGGTTTTATAGCTACTTTTACTGGAAAAAAATGTAAATTCGTTACTTACTTATGAAAGTAATTTCGTTACCACTATCGTTACAAAAAAAAGTGAAAATTTTTCTTTTTCCTTCATTTGTTTTCGTGTCTCAAAAATATGGCAATTTAAAACTGTACCGAATTTGGCATACTTTTTAGGATTGGCTTTTAACAGTACAGGAATTATTATTAGGAAAACTACCGGTATGGACAATAGAACCTTATATCAGATTTAATGCTTTCACGATGTTTCATTATAATAAATTAAATTTTTTTTTAATTCAAAGCTTTTTCGGGTTTCAATCGTGTGCGAAACTACGAAACGTCGGCAATATTTGTAGTTTCGCACACGATTGAAACCCGAAGAAGCTTCAAATAAAAAAAAAATAAAAAAATAAATTTATTAGAACCTTATATTAATTAAAACTCACATGATACCTGAAATCCAAATTTATCCAATTCATAACATTTTCCAAATTTTTTTATATCTTATAAATAACATCCATGAATTCTCTCTTTTTTTTTTCTTATGATAAAGGATCATATCAATGAAAATCATGACCATGTGTGGTTCTATTTTTTGAAAGGACTGAGTAATATCTGGTACTTCTATGAAAATTATTTTGACCATTATGGTTTTAATTATTGTTATTGAACCACCTTCTTAAATCCATTATACTCTACAATATTATTTTTGTTCTAATTATCATTTTTACTTTGATTATGATTATTTCTGTTTTGCACATGTTTTTTAATGAAATCAAAATGATAATGGATGAGAAAAAAAATTGTTTACACAATTTAATGTTTTCTTGAATGAAAAATTGGATGTAACAATTTCAGAAATCTGTCAATGAAATTTGTTACGACTCCTATTTTGTTTTGAATAGAATGATTAAAAAGAAAACTAAGTGTTCTTCCTGAGCAGATCCTTTTTATGTCAATCTGTTATAATGTAGCCTTCGTCAGCTTTTATTAAAGTCATATCAAACAAATTTAATTTAATTTTCAACAGTATAAATGTTTATCTTGGATATATAGTTAAATACTTTTAAGAGAATATCAAGATTGTTTATGCACATAGTGCAAAAACATGAGCATATCTTGCATAGAAATTCAAATTAAAATCAATTTTTTCAGAAACTTTATTTTCCAAATCCTCCATAACGATTTTTGCAAGAAAAGAAAACAGAACTGAGCCTATTTGAGTTCCAAATTGTTCATAAAAATTATTATTAAAACCAAAACTGGAACCATGAAGTTTGGAAATATTGTTAATACGTCAAAAGAAACCAAAATGTGATTTGATGGTATTCTAACATTCTCCATTAACTTTAAAAAGGCAGTACTATTTTTATTTATGTTTTTGAAAATGTTCTGGATTCTTTGATGATTTTACTGAGTAATTCTTCTAATTTTCTAGTAGGTGAACCTATTGTCGAAATGAGTGTTCGTAAAGGAAACTATTTTATGGGATTTTAGCAGACTATAGGCTAAAGAAAAATTTGTATGAATTATGTCAATATCACATCTCTTAATATTTTTACCAAATATTTTTAAATCCTTACTTTCTATAATTTTAGTTTTATTTATTTAATTTTAATAATTTCTCTATCAATTGGAACAACTTGAAACTTCTCCTCATTAATTCTGGACGATTAAAGGAAATGTTTGTTTAAAAACCCTCATTCAACTCTTTCTCTAAGAATGTATGTGGAATATCATTATTTAAGAAATCATTAAATAAACCCATACACTTCGATTTAAATTATTCTACTTTGTCATCTGATATTTTCGTGATATTAGATTCAATATCTTTAAAAATTTTATGCTATATTTTAAACAAAAGAAAAGAATGAATTTTCAACAAAATAGTTTTATTTTCAATCAAAGAGATGAATTTTCAACCAAAAACATCAATTTTTAACAAATTCGTTCAACTTTAAACCAAGTAGTAGAATTTTCAACTAAAAAAAAAATAAATTTTGAACCATAAATGGAATAGTTAAATTCTCAAAAAAATGTAATAGTTGATACTTCTACAAAAAAAATTAATTTTTAATATAAAACTACTCAATTCAACTAAAAAAGGCAAATTGTCCACCAAGTAGATTAATCCTCAACGAAAACAGATTTTTCAAAAATCTTTCAATTTGATTTCGAAAATTTTTCAACTTGATTTCAAAAATCAACAATTTTCAAGTAAAGAGTCGAATTTTTGACTGACAATGATAAACGGTCTACCAAAATAGTTGAATTTTCAACTAAGAAAGATTTTTCAGTCGAAAAGGAAACGAATTGTTCAATTTTCTAAAGAACAGTGGAATTCTTAAAACAGAAATATGAATTTTTAACCAGAAAAGTTGAATTTAGAACAAAAAAGTTTAATTTTTAACCAAAAATGATAAATTTTAAATCAATTTGTTAACTTTTAAATAAATGTGTTGATTTTCATCAAAATAATTAAATTTACAACCAAGCAGTTGTATTTTTGAACAAAAAGATAAAAATTTCTACCCAGAGAAATGAATTTTTAACAAAAGAATTGAATTTTCAACCAGAAAAGGCGAATTTACAACAAAACAGTTTAATTTTTAAAAATGATAACTTTTAAATAAATTTGTTGAATTTTCATCAACATAATTAAATTTACAACCAAGCAATTGCATTTTTGAACAAAAAGATAAAAATTTATATCCAAAGAGATGCATTTTTAACAGAAGAATTGAATTTTCAACCAAGAAACATTTTTCAATCAAGAAAGAAAAAAATTTCAATCAAATTATTGAATTTTCAATAAAAAAGGTAATTCCTAACCAAATATTAAAGTCCTCAAACAACCCCAATTAATTTCAATAGAATAGTTGCATTTTTACTAGAAATGATGAAATTTCGACAAAAAGATATGAATTTTATAACAACAAAGATGAATTTTCAACAACCAAAAAAGATTAATTTTCTACCAAAACTGGAATAGTTAATTTTTAGTCAAAAAGTTATACTTCAATCAATAAAAAACGAATTTTCAATAAAATTGTTACATTTTCAAGCAAAAAGATTAATCTTGAACCAAAAACATTAATTTTCAACATATTATTTGAACTTTCGACCAAGTAGTTCTTTTTCAAGTAGTTTTTAACTAAAGGGATAAATTTTCAACTAAAAAAGAAAAATTTTTAACCATGAGTGGAATAGTTCAATTCTACAAAAAAATGTAATAGTTGATATTTCTACAACGAAAAAAATTAATTTTAAAAATAGTTGAAATTTTACCCAAGAAAGATTTGTCAGTTAAGAAGGAAATAAAATTTCAACCAAATTGTTGAATTTTATAAAAAGACATTGAAACTTTAATAACAAAAATATGAATTTTCAACCGTAAAAGACGAATTTACAAAAAAAAAAAAACAGTTTAATTTTTCACCAAAAATTATAACTTTTAAATAAATTTGTTAAATTTTCATTACAATAATCAAATTTGCAATCAAACAGTTATATTTTAAACCAAAATGATAAAAATTTCCACCCAAAGTGATGAAATTTTAACAAAAGTGTTAAATTTTCAACCAAGAAACATTTTTCTGTCAAAAAAGAAAAAAAAATTTAACAAAATTGTTGAAAAAAAAAGTTAATTTTCAACAAAGTAGTTGCATTATTAACCCAAAAAGACGAATTTTCAACAAAAAATTTTTAATTTTCAACCAAAACGGATGACTTTCTAACAATATTGTTGCATTTCCATCATAATAATGAAATTTAAAAATAAGTAATACAATTTTTAACAAAAAAAGAAGAATTCTCAACCAAAAATAGAATGGACTATTCAACCAAAAAGAAAAGGCTCAATAACAAATATTTTGATTGTCTTGTTGTGCATATACGGATTTAGGATAGATTTTCTGAAATTAGTACTTTCATGAAATTTCTCTTTATTATTTTTGTTTTTAGAATCATATTAGACTTTTTTATTATTCTTGAAAATCTTTTCAGAAAAACTGCCACGAATTCTTCATTTGATTAAAAATTAATTTTATAATACCGTCAATCTCAGTGAGAAGTTAAAAAAATTCAAGAATTTCTCGAAATTTGTACTTCGACTTTAACTTATGGCCTGACCTTGGAAAAATGTAGCAAACATCTGAAAATTATACCACATATTCCTCTAAGTCTTATTTTTAATTCAAGCCAAGAAAAATTCAAAAATCTTTATTTGTTCCCGAGATATGAGTAAAAATGCCCACGCGTGTCTGCGTCGAGTTTCAGTCGCTCAAGCAGTAAGGATGGCTGACCGCTGCTGACTGATGGCTGACCGGTGTCAGCCAGTTTCGCTGCTTGAGCGCCTGGAACTCGACGCAGCCACGTTTGGATATTTTCAGTAATATCTCGAGAACCCCTGAAGATTTTTTCAATTTTATCAGCTTAAATTAAAGTCGAGTCTTTAAAGGCTGTGTGGTATAAATTTCATATTTTTGCTGCAACATTCTTAGGTCATATGAGTTGAAGTCAAGGTACAAAATTCGCGAAATTCTTGAATTTTTTTTTAAACTTCTCCCGTGGTATAATCTCATCAAAAAGTCGAAAATATCTTTATCAGGGGTCATTCAACGCGGAATTTCATCAATTTTCAACAGTTTCTTAAAAAAAAAATTCGCTTTTTTTTTAAAGATTAATCATGTTTCAAAGTCAGCATTTCCGGCGGTAGTGTATCTGATTTCATTTCAATCTTGAAAGAACTTTGTAAGATCTTTATCTTATGAGGTAAGGTAAGTCGTTAAGGAGAAATTTTTAATGAAAAAGAGAAACACGATATTTACAGCGAAGGTCTTCAAAAGACACTTAAGCGTCGATGGTACGAAACCATATCTATAAAGGGGTCAAGCGCCGCTCGTAAAAGTTCAGTGCATTACTCGACTGGGCATATATCGTGGAAGTAAAACCATAACCACCCCCGGCTGACGGACGGACTCGTACCACTCGCGTTTCACTCGCTCCCTCAGTTTTATGTTATCAATATGGAAGCTTTGAAAACGTCGGTCAAGCGCGAGCTTTTTATCGAGCGCACTATCACGATATATTTTTTCCATGAGATTTTTATCGGCGATATGAAAAGTCCATCCCTCGGGAGGGATGTGCGTGAATATTCCCCAAATTCCATTTTCCCTAATCTTTATTTTACCTAAAATCATTTCACCGAATAGCAATTTGCTTAGTGATGCATTCGAGACGATTTCGAGAACATTCGAGATTTTCTTGAAACATGTTCAGGTGAACTCAAAACTTCACGGAGATCGAGAATCTCGAATAAAAAGTTTCGAGATTCTCGACTCGAGATCGCGAAATTTTTTATTCGAGATTCTCGATCTCCATGAAGTTTTGAGTTCACCTGAACATGTTTCAAGAAAGTCTCGAATTTTCTCGAAATCGCCTCGAATGCATCACTAAATTTGCTATGATTTTTATTTATTCTGATTGTCAATTTACGTAGTTTTTGGTTTTATGAGTTACTTTTTGTTCTAACTTTTATTTTTCTGAATTACAATTTGTCATGATTTTTATATTTCTGAATTACCATTTAACACGATTTTCTTTCTACCGAATTATAATTTGAAATAATTCTTATAATAGTGAATCCATATTTAATTTATTTTTATTTTTCTAAATTACTATGTTACTTTATTTTATGATTGATTTGAATTTCGCGGCATAGTATATAGCTGGATTTTTTCGGTACGAATATCGGGACCTGAAGAAAGGACTATTTTCCCATTTTTATCTCGTCTTTTTGGTCGAAAAATTCATATTTTCGGGTTGCAAATTCAATTTTTTTTGTAGAAAAATTGTCTTTTTGGCTCGAAAATTTAAAAACTTGTTTGAAAATTAACTTTTTTATTAAAAATTCAATTGGAAATTCATATTTTTGGATTAAAAAATCAACCATGTAGAAAATTCGTCTTTTTGACTTGAAAATTTACTGATTTCATTGGAAATTCAACAATTTGGTTAACAATTAACATTATTGTTGCACATTCATATTTTTGGGTTGAAAATTCAACTAATTGGCTGAAAGTTGAACTACGTTCTTAAAAATTGATTTTTTTGTTTGAAGATTTATCTTTTGCACGAAAAAATTATTTCTTCGCTTGAAAATTCCTGTATTTTTTTTTAAATTCGTCTATTTTCGTATAAAACTAATCTTCTTGAAAAATTTATTCATTTGGTTGAAAATTCAACTATTTGGTTCAAAATTAACATTTTTATTAAAAATCCATTTTTGCCGGTTGAAAATTCAACTAATTAGCTAAAAGTTGAAAATGCAACTAGTTTGCTGGAAATAAGCTTATTTTGGCCCAAAACTAATCTTCTTGGTAGAAAATTCATCTATTTGGTAAAAAAATCTATTTTGGTTGAAAAATTCATATTTTCGGGTTGAAAATTCGATTTTTATTGCAGAAAAATTGTCCTTTTTGGCTCGAAAATTTAAAAACTTGGTTGAAATTTAATTTTTTCATTGAAAATTCATATTTTTGGGTTGAAAAATCAACCATGTAGAAAATTCGTGTTTTTCACTTGAAAATTTACCAATTTGATTGAAATTTTTTTTGATTCTTGTTTGAAAATTCAACTCTTTCGTTGAAAATTTCTCTTTTTGGTAAGAGAAAAAATTTGCTAAAAAAATCCAACAATTTGGTTAACAATTAATATTCTTGTCAAACATTCATATTTTTTTGGGTTGAAAATTCAACTTATTGACTGAAAGTTGAACTACGTTCTTAAAAATTGTTTTTTTGTTTGATGATTCATCTTTTGCACGAAAAAATTATTTCTTTGTTTGAAAATTCCTGTATTTTTTTGAAAATTCGTCTATTTTAGTAGAAAACTAATCTTCCTGAAAAAATATATTCATTTGATTGAAAATTCAACTATTTAGTTCAAAATTAACATTTTTATTAAAAAATCATTTTTGCCGGTTGAAAATTCAACTAATTGGCTTAAAGTTGAAAATGCAACTAGTTTGCTGAAAATTAGTTTTTTTTGCCAAAAACTAATCATCTATTTGGTAAAAAAAAAACTATTTTTATTGAAAATTCATATTTTTGGGTTGAAAATTCGATTGGTTTGTATAAAATTCGCTTTCTGGCCTGAAACTTCAACAGTTTTTTGAATTTTCCTTCTTTCTTGACTGAAAAATCTTTTTTAGTTAGAAATTTTATTATTTGGATCCAAAATCGTCTGTTTGTGTTAAAAATCTATATTTTCGGAAAAATTCAACAATTTGGTTGAAAGTAAACTTTTTTATGAAAAATTCATATTTTTGTAATAAAAATTCAACTGTTTTGTAGAAAATTTGTCATTTTGGCTTGAAAATTCACCAACTTGGTTTATATTTTTTTCTTTTTTGGTTTAAAATTCGACTTAATTGTTGAAACTTTACCTTTTTGGCCTGAAAATTTAGCGATTTGGTAAAAAATTCTACTATTAGGTTGAAAATTCAACTATTTGGTTGAAAATTAATTTTTTTATTAAAAATTCCTATTTGTGAGTTGAAAATTCAACTAATTCGCTAAAATTTGAACTACTTTTTAAAAATTTATTTTTCTTGATTAAGATTCATCTTTTCAATTAAAAATTTATATCGTTACTTGAAAATGTACCGATTTTGTTGAAAATTCGTCTTTTTGGTAGAAAATTAATCTCTTTAGATGAAAATTCAACTTGGCTAAAAATTTAACTATTTTGTTAAAAATTTATTTTTTCAGTTGAAGATTCATCAACTTAGATTAAAATTCATCTCTTCGGTTGAAAATTCGTATTTTTTAGTAGAAAACTAATGTTCTTGATAGAAAATCCATCTATTTGGTTGACAATAACAATTTTTATTGAAAATTCATATTTTTGGTTCAAAATTCGATTGTTTTGAATCTATAAAATTCGTCTTTTCAGCTTGAAGATTCAACAATTTTATTGAAATAATTGTTTATTCAGGAGTGAATTTTTATTTTTTTTTAAGTTGAACTATTTTTTGAACATTTATCTTTTTGGTTGGATAATTAATCTCTTTTGGTTAAAATGTTATCTTTTTTATTTATAAATGCAACTGTTTGGTTCTCTATTTCGATGGTGAAAATTGAAACTGATTCAAATCGGCAGATTTGAAAATTAAACTGAATTCAACTATGTATTTTGTTAAAAACTTGTTTTTCGGGGGTTAAAATTTTTTTTTTTTTTTCAACTGAAAATTTGACCATTTTAGTCTTTGTTGAATCTTTTTTAGTTGAAAATTCAACTAACTGGTTGAAAATTCATCTATTTTGTTGAGGATTCGTATTTTTGGTAAAAAATTAATCTACTTGATTGAAAGTTCAACTATTAGTTTTGAGATTTAATCTTGTTGGTTGAAAATTTGAATATTTTGTTGAAAATTCGTCTTTTTAGTTAGAAATTTCATCTCTTTCGATAAAAATTCAATCTTTTTTGGTTAAAAATGAAACTATTCAGTTGAAATATAATCTGGTTGAAGATCCATCTATTTCGTTAAAAAATCATCTGTTTAGTTGAAAATTCAACTACTTAGTTGAAAATTGATGTATTTTGTTGAAAATTCGCCTTTTTTGTAGAAATTTAATCTTCTTGGTTAAAGTTGATCTTTTTTGTTAGAAATTGTGTTCATTTTGTAGAAAAAAAACAACACCTTTACTTCAAATGTTAGGAATATAAATCATTTCGAACTGAACTTGATGTAGCACCCACATTAGTATATATTCTAATGTAGAATTTCTTTCCCTATTTATACGTGAAAAATCTCTTCATTTTCTCTATTTATAGAGCATTTTGTTATGTGAAGCCTATTTTCGATACATTCGGAAGAAACATTTTTTTGTTTCTTTGGGAATTTCAAGCATTTTAGGCCCTACACCATTAAATGAATGTTGGTCTAATGAAACGTTTCACTCTTTCATGATACTTTCAATCGTTAAATGAAGCGTTTCATTGACCCACATCCCTAGCGCCCATTACTTTTAGCGCCGCCTCTCGAACTTTCCCGCCCGAATCTAGTGACTAGTGACGTCATTTTCCAAACGTTTGGCGGGAGATTCAAAACTGACAAGTTGATATCATCAATATTTGGACATATTATATGTGAAACCGTAAGATAAAAGCAGTATGCGGATGTGGATTACTAACATATATTGTCCCGCGGCATAATGGCACTATAGAAGTATACTATTCGGCGTTGGCAGCAATGGCAATCGGCTGGTTCCTCCGCTCGCCGCTGTTCATGTAAACAGTTAATCTAAATCCAGAGCAAGCAGCGATGTAATGTTATGCGGCGCGCAAGACTCATTATACTTGTAAACCAGCTCGATACCCCGACCACAAAATGTATACGTGTATATGTGTAAATGTATACGTGTATATATATGAATGTATACGTGTGTATATATAAATGTATATATACATATACATGCAGGTGAAGCAGTCGCAAACACTCATACACCCATCAGCACTAAAACACATGAATCCTGGCACACATATTTTAGCAACTCACTCACATATACCAAAATCCAAAACCAAGAGCCCAACTTTCGATACGAGTGTATCAGTGTTTGTAGTGCCTTTTCTTGAATCTTATTAAGAAGAGGATTACATCTGTGTATGTGTTGTATGAAGACATTGCAAATATATTCGCACTACTTTTAAGTTAGAGATTATTGCACACAATCTTATATCATTTGGATGTGTATAAATTATACCCATCTCACACATTACTTAGTAGATACATAGATTAGTATGCACATAACTATTATTTTAACTCGTTTTAAACGAAGGCAGTCTCACACATGTATCTTTTTTTATGCTTGCATACATTGTTTGCATATACAAAGTATTTCTTACTTGCACATATTGCTTCGCAAATTCACATGCCACTTTATACAGTGCTTTCACACACGCGCAGATTACCTCACACATATGAGCACTCTCTCTCTCTCTCTCTCTCTCTCTCTCTCTCTCTCTCTCTCTCTCGCACGTGAAGACACACGTGTGAGGAATTGCCTAGCGAGCTGCGGTTCCATTTTTTCAGAGCTCCTGGAGAACAATGCAGGAGAGATTTAACGCGGATAAATAGATTTTTACACGACACATAACTACCATGGCATCCCCACTTCATCTTCTGGCGATAAGAAGGTGGCGGGTGGAATTATGTTATTTACACGGGATTAGCAAGGCTAATTGCCAGATTGAATATCATGCTCCGGGAAACGTTACGTTATCGAGATATGTTAAGGGTGTTGCGTTCTCTCTCTCAATGAGCTAATGGAGGGGGCGAACCACTGCTAAAAATTCATCGGACGTTGCGAAATTTGACGCGCTGCTGATTACTAA
>CAKNYM010052837.1:11374-28757 GCA_932195095.1 Andricus curvator
TCATGCACACTGTTAGAAATTTTCGGAAAATTCCGACACATTAAGGAAACTAAAGTATCTGAAATTCAGGCAATTAGTTTGTTAAAAACGAAATTCAGTAACTTTTATAGTAAATTTAGAAGTGCGCTACAACTAGCAACTGCGCAATCCTCGCTTCCCGAGCGAAGCGGACAAAGCATGGTGGTTGTGGTCATGGGCGGCATTGCACTGCAAAAGATTTTTTTTTTTTTAATAAAATGGTGCTGTAAAATGACTTTTTCCGATGTTGAATGATCTCAAGCGTGAAAAGGATTCGAAATTTGTGCGAGAGGAAGAAACAGAAAAAAAGGTTGAAATCGCGAGTAAGGGCAACGACTTAGAAGCTGGGTTGATGAGAGAATTATCTTTGCAAAAAATATTTACAAGATAGTGCGATCATCTGCCATTTTTTATTTATTTATTTTTTTTGTTATCCCTTGAAATTTTTAGTTACTGTAACTGAAAATTACTAAATTGTAACAGAATTTTCTGAAACATGTGACTAAAGCTTTATGCACTTATACCGTTGCTGTTGCTGAAATATCCGTTTTTGTTTAGGAAAATTTATAAAAGTTTTCTGCACAAAGATTTGGTGACGTGTCTCTGAAAAGATTCGCTTGCAAAAAAAAGTTTACAAAAATGTAGAATACTCTATACTTTTTGTCCAATTTTCAATGAGAGTGTGGCAATAGTTAATTAATGTTAACAAACATAATTTTTTGAAAAGATTATTGTTATTAATAATATTGTCTTTGAATCATGCTAGAAATTGCGGTTTTTTCTAAAATTTTGGTCCGCGTTTCGCTTGAGATGAGTTAACATTTAATTCAATTTAGCAACAATAATTGTTCCAACAAATTATTATTGTTTGTAGCTATCTTCTTCCATATTAATATTATAGATAGTCGCGGTTTTTTTGACATTTTCAACTTTTTGTCCTCTTTTCAAATAAAGTAAAGTAATAATTGATTCAAGTCAACAAAAATAATTGTTTCAACAATTTATTCTTATTGCTAATAATGTTCTCTTTGCCTAATGGTACAAAGTTGCGGTTTTTCTGAAATTTTTAACTATTTGTCTATTTTTCACTTGAAGTGACTTTATAATTAATTAAGTTTAGCGAAAATAATAGTTTAAACAAATTATTATTGTTTATAACTATCTTCATCTATATTAATTCCAGATAGTTGCGGTTTTTCCGAAATTTTAGAACTGTTTGTTAACTTTTCACTTAGTGAGATAATAATTAATTCAAGTTAACAAAAATAGTTCATATAATTTATTATTCTATGTAACTATCTTCCCTTTGATAAAAGTTAGAAAGTTGCAGTTTTTTTCCTGAAATGCTTAACTTTGATTTAACTTTTTAGTTATGAAGAAATAATGAATTAAAATTAGAGACAATCATATTTTAAACAATTTCTTTCTTCGCTGTAAATATATTTTTCTGAAATAAAAGAGATATTTGAAATATTAAGAACTTGAAAAACGTTAAGGCTGCTGGCATAGACAGTATTAGTGCTGAAATGCTTAAATACGGTGGCGAGTACATACCTCACAGGTTGTGCGAATTAATAAATTTATGTATCGAGACGGGGAAAGTCCCAGACGATTGGAAAAAAGCGATTATCGTACCAATATACAAAAGAAAGGGAGATAAAAGCAACTGCAGTAATTACAGAGGTATCAGCCTACTAAGTACCGTAAGTAAAATATACTCAAAAATACTTATTCGTAGAGTAATGGAAATCACAGAAGAAAAAATATGGGAAGTCCAAAGTGGTTTTATGCCGGGAAGATCATGTACAGATCAGATATTTAGCCTAAGACAGATCACAGAAAAAAGCTTGAGAGTAGGAAAGAAAGTTTTCTGTGCATTTATTGACCTAGAAAAAGCATTCGACAAAGTAAATAGAAATAAACTTTGGGAAGTCCTCAAAGAGTACGGAGTAAATGGAGGGCTCCTACAAGCAATAAAAACAATATATACAGGTAGTCAAGCGAGTGTAAGGGTAAATGGGAAACTGAGTGACTGGTTCGATATTATGCAAGGCGTGAAACAAGGATGCGTTATGTCCTCGTGGCTATTTATCATATTCATGGATAAGTGTCTAAGAACTGCACTCTTCGACGAAGAAGGTGTAAATCTCCAGACAGTCAAGGTACGTGGATTAGCTTTCGCAGATGACAAGATTGTTATGGCAGAATCAATCGAGGACTTGCAAAGAATGTTGAATAAACTTAATACAAGCATGAAAAACATGGACCTCAAAATTAACGTAAATAAAACAAAAATCATGGTGTTTGAAGGAAAAAGTGAGAAAACAATATGCAACATTGTCCTAAATGATGAGAGATTAGAACAAGTTGACAAGTACGTATATCTAGGTAGTCTATTCACTAGCGACGGAAAAATAGATGGGGAGTTAGATAGGCGCATAAATAAGGGTAAGCAGGTTATCGGTAGAGCAGGGTCCATCCTAACAAATAAAAACATATCAAAAAAAGCTAAAATGGCCATACATAATTCTATATTCGTACCGACTGTACTATATGGTAGCGAGACATGGACCTGTCAAGAAAAGGACAGGAGTAAAATCAACGCGATCGGCATGAAACCTCTGCGCATAATATGCGGGAAAACACTGATGGACAAAGTCCGAAACGAGACAATCCTCAAAGAATATGGTACAGGAGAAACACTAGTTGACATATGGGAAAGAAATCAGTTAAGATGGTTCGGACATCTTGAAAGAATGAAAGATGAAGGACTGACCAAACAAGTGTATAAAGGTAAAGTAAATGGCAGAATGCCCAGAGGTAGACCGCCGAAAGAATGGTTAGAATCTGTAAATGAGACATTAATCCGTAGAGACATAAGAAGCCATAGAAACACAAGAGCTTGCATGAAAAAATGCATGGACGTGAAGGAAGCTAGAGTAGTATGCCAGGACAGAAAAGTGTGGCGACAAATAGTTTGCAAACAGAGTGACAGTAGAATGAATGACGCCTGAAACAAAAACCTTGGATACTAATGGGCCCAAGTGGAGAACCATACATAACAATTTTGTGAGGCTCTTCACTTGGGGTGATCGCTAGAGAGATTGATCAGCAACCTGGGTCGGAGCAGTGTTGCGGAATAAACGTGTCATTTAAATAAATAACACGAGAATTCCAGATCAATCTAAAATATCTATACCTAACACTTATATACCTATCTACCTCATACATATATACCTACCTACCTTATACCTATATACCCATATACACACTACTATTTTCCAACCGAGCAAGTCACGCCTACCCCGAAAGGGAAATGGCTTAATGGTATAATAATAATAATAATTTAAATTGTCTATATGGAGCATATTGAATGTAAATTTTCCTTGAAGTAGTTATTGAGAGCCTTTTTGTTTGAATTAATATTAATATTCAATATTTGTTTCTAACTTGCATTTATTATTAACTTACTCAGTGAAAAGTTTACAAAAAGTTGAAAAATTCAGAAAAAAGCGCAACTTCCTAGCAATTATCTGAGAAAAGATAATTATAAACAATAATGAATTGTCTAAACAATTATGTTGTTTTACTCGCATCAATTATTACTTTACTAAGTAAGTGAAAAGCTAACGAAAAGTGAAAAATTTCAGACAAAAAAGCAACTTTATAACATTATTCAATGATAATATTATTTAAAATAAAAATACATTGTTTAAATAATTAATTTTTTTGATTTTAATTAATTATACACCTTACCCTAAGTAAAAATTGGACAAAAAGTGGAACATTTTTGAAAAAACGGCAATTTTCTAGCATTATTTTAGGGGAAAATTATTAAAAATAATAAATTGTTCAAACAATTCATGTAAATATCTAATTGTTTGTATGAAATAGTATTTTAAGTACTAGGAACAATGTGCATAAAAAAAACCGGAAAAAATAATAATTAGAGCCAAAAACTTGAAAAAGCCATTTCTTTACTTATGGAATTTTTTTTGGACACTGTAAAACAGACTTATGGTGGTGATATTCAAAAAGTAATATTTTATTCGTATTCTATGGCTAATTGTGAAGAGAAATGTTGAATTTCAACTAAACTCACCTAATATTGACGATTCTGAATAAAATTTACGGAAACGTCTTTTTTTCTTATGGGAAATACCTGTTAAACTTCATAGGGCTTGCGCCACCTCTAACTATCATTTTAAAAAAATTGATTTATTTTTTCGTGGATTTGAACAAATTTCCGGGCGATATGCTCAAAAATCCGAAAAAAATAATTTTGATCACCATTTTTAGTCCCATTATTTTGAATAATTTTTCAAAATAAATTCACTCAAACGTATAAAATAAAACTTTTAAAAAAGTCAAATACTCATTCGACGATATTACTTTTTTGAGTGATAATGTTCATAAAATTAAAATAAAGATTAAAAAAAGAAAAAATTTAATATTATAAAAATGTTATATATTTTGAAAATAAAATATGAAATAACGAATGGCAGAGGGGCATTAGAAATACATATAATTAATTATTATCACACTGTTAAATACACTGATTGATTTTTTTTAATTTCCTACTTATTATTTCAAAAAATTTATTCTTGACCTTATGTAGATGTTAATTAATTTTTTATTATAGGATTACATTCAATTTAAAAAAAAATGGAATAATGGCTATTATGGGCCATTTTTTGTTCATTATTTTTTCCTAATTCCTACCTTAGAGTCATTGGTATATTTTAGTATTTTGTTTGAAAAACAAATTTTTTATACATATTTCATGAGTTATTAGTATAGTTGTGAAATTCAATAATGAGACTGATAATTCTTTTTCCAGCATAACATTTTTTAATCGAAAATATTTAATGAAATTAAAAAAGGATCAATCATCGGATTCATGTTCAACAAACAATAAAATTTAACAATAAAATTGATGATTCCTTAAGTTTCAGCATGAAATTTAGCAATTAAAAATATTTAATAAAAATAAAATAAAATCAGCGTATTCGGCAGTGTTACTTCTCTAAAAAACATATCTAAAAATGGAAGGCGGCGGAAGGACTTTCACAAAAACATACATAAAAAAGTATAATTTTATCTTTTAATATCACATGAAAATATTAAATTAAATTAAAATAAAATCAATCATCGCATTCATGTTTGTTAATGATTTAGTTAAGATGATTGATTTTATTTTAGTTTTGGTAAATATTTTCAATTGCTAAATTTTATGCTGAAATTTAGAGAATCATAAATTTTGTTAATAAATTCTATTACTGTAATAATAATGTATATAATAGACAATACAGGATATAATATACTAGTAATGCCCAAAAAACTTGTTTTCCACATTTAAGTGACTTTTTGATACCTAGCTTATTATAATTCACTATTATGCATACGAATTTGAAAATTCCATAATTGATTTTAAAATTTCACTGAGTTTCTTTTATTTCTTCTTAATTCTCTTGCTCAAATGGGAAACCAAAAATTTAGAATAATTGTTCATCAAAGCTTCCATCGTCTCAAAATGCAGCTATAAAATTCATATTATTATAATCTGTTTATTATTTTGATCAGTTGAAATACTTGATCTCGAAGGCATTTATTGAACATTTTCAATTTTCACAAAAACTAAAAACTCCTGAAAAAGGGGCAGAGTTTTTTGCACTCACGGCTACCCTTTTTCCAGTATAGCCCGTTTAACAAAATTGCTACCCCCGAGGATTTCTCTTTTTTTTCCTTTCGGGATGAAATAGGACTTCTGGAAATGGGATATGTTTGTATTTTCACTTTTCACACCATGAAAGGAAAAGTTACTGGAAAAGGGATAAGAGTGTCTCCTACTCAGCCCTTTCTCTTTTTTTTAGATACAGCCTCTTTAACAAAACACGCCGCATCCTAAAATGGGTAGGGGTGTTTTTCAATTTCGACTTCACATTTTCTAATAGGGACACTTTAAAAAATATGTCCCCTTTTCATCTCATTTTTGCTGCGCGTATTCGAATAAAAATAACACAATTTTTACGGTATCTTTTTTTCTGTTTCAAAAAGTCTATGAGCGAAAAGGTTACGTTTTAGGGGTGTTAAAAAATCTTTACTAAAATGTTTCAGTAGTGTACTTTTTCAAATTCGTCACTGAAAAAAATGGTTGGTTGGGCCAACTATTTAGTTTGTAAGATATGGTACTGCTATTCATTTGGTTGGCACAATGATTTCATTAGTTGCAGTGACTATTCAATTAGCACCAGTAACTGATAAAATCAATGTCCCAAATAACAAAATAGCAGTACTATTTCTTACAAACTAAATAGTTGGCCCAGATAACCATTTTCCACTGATGAGTAAAACTTGCATAAATCCAGTCTAAAATACTTTAGAAGGATCGATGATCATCATTGCTGATACCATCACTATTTGTACCACTTTTACACAAAAAAGAGTCAATTTATTCTAATTTATTTTAAAAATCGTGTTGAAATCTTCTTCAGGAAAGTTTTTGTAGTCGAGAATATTTATAGGTGATCAGAAATGCATAAAATACGATAAAAAGGACCAGATTATGCTTAGTGGAGCGCATTTCGATCAGCATCAGTGCGTTATGTTTTAGTCTACCGCATAATAGGGCCCGCATTATGCTCGTCATGATCATATGTGTACAATTTATGGCTGTATAATACATCCGTAAGGAAAGTCAACAGCCAGAGTTCCTTGGGGTCACATACGTTCCCTAATATTGTCTTTATGTTAACCGGATCTTTAATTTATGCCAACTCGAAATCCGGTGCTTATGATTCTTATTCTTACATTTATTTATAAGATCAATATTGCACGTAGGCCATAGCTTCAAGGCTCTTCAAGTTAAATCAGTCGCTTATCGATAAGACACAGAAAAAATAAAGCTTCATTTGGAACAAAAAAGGCGTGCGACTGTTGGTTCTCGCGCTTCGCGCTCGAGAATATATTTATTTCGCGCTTCGCGCTCGGTCTTTGCATTTCCCCCACATTTGTGCACAGACCTTTTAAAATTGAAGGTCAAAGTATCGACAACTGTAATTTGGTGATTGTGAATTCTCTTTTGTTAAAGCTCCTTCGGCTTTAACGAATACATTCTCATCACGTACCTCGTACTTCGCACTCGATTTTATCCACAATGCGAAATTTTCTACATTATATGTTCAACATTACTATATCAAATGTATATTACATTTATTTCTGTACGTCGGCCTGTGATTGCTTATTTAGATATTGCAAAATAAAGTACGAATTGTATTTATCATGATTACTTTAACATTTGCTTCTGATTTTGCATTTAATTTTATCCTCGGCTACCGTGAAAATTTTATAACATTTCAATAAATGTATATTATTACAATTCATAATATGCATTGATATTAATCACTGTCGTATTTTCCTTTTGTTTTCATAATTGAAAAAAAGTGCAGATCCTATAAAAAAACAATTTTGTTAGTATGCATTTTACTGCAACTTGTGTCGTTTTTCCATAAATTTAATTTGTTTTTGTTCAATGTTATTTTTTACGATTCGAACCAAAAATATGCATCCTAGCGTAAAGTGGTTCTAGGAAAATTTGTAAATGTAATTTAGGCGAAACATTTTTTCAGATAAAATGTTATTGTAGCGTGTATCGTTTTTGCAAAAAGTTAATTTTTTTATTTTAAATGTATTTTTATAACAAAAGTTTATAAAAAATTTGTAGATCTTTTTTGGTTGAACAACTTTTGTCTATTTATCTTTTTTCATACCTTGCGTCGTTTATCCACATTTTTTTTATTGTTGATGTTATTTTTCACGATTGAAACAAAAATTACGCATTTTATCAAAAAATCATTAATAAAAGTGTGTAGCTGTTTTGTGAGTGAATAACTTTTGTCTATTAATTTTTTTTCGTGGTTCGTGCCGTTTGTCCAAAAATTTAATTTATTTTATTCTTAAATCAATTTTTTACAACCGAAAGAAAAACTACGCGTCCCATCAAAAAGTGATTATTAAAAAATTTGTAGATCTTTTTTGAGTGCACAATTTTTGTCAATTCATCTTTTTTTGTATCTTGTATATTTTGACCGCAAAATGGAATTTTTGATTTTTCATTATTTTTTTGTGCGTTAAAAATGTGAATTTTTGATTTTTCGAAAAAATTGAAAAGAGTCTCATAACAATATTGTAGGGTGTTGAAAACTAAATATTTTTCTTCTCCTGACTTTTTTCATATCGTGTGTTGTTTTGCTTAAAATGTTCATTTTCGTTTGTTTTTCGGAATTTTTTTAATGTTATTTTTTAAGATTTGAACCAAAAATACACATCCTAGCGTCAAGTGGTTCTAAGAACATTTTTATAAAAAAAGTTCATAAAAAATTTATAAATCATTTTTGGTTGAACAACTTTTGTCTATTAATTTTTTTTTCTCATCTCTTGTGTGGTTTTTCCAAAAATTTAATTTTTTTATTTTTAATGCGATTTTTCACGATTAAAGAAAAAACTACGCTTCTTTGAAAAACTTATTTATGACAAATTCTTATAGCTCTTTTTTATGTGAGCAACTTTTTTCTATTAATTTTTTTCATAGCTTGTGTCGTTTGTCCAAAAATTTAATTCTTTCATATTTTATTTTCTAAGATTAAAACAAAACCTACGCATTCTATCGAAAAGTGATTGCTGATAAATTTGTAGATCTTTTTTGAATGCACAATTTTTGTCTATTCATCTTTTCACGTACCTTGCGTCGTTTTTCCAAAGATTTAATTTTTCTATTTTTAATGCTATTTTTTATGAATAAAACAAAAACTACGCATCCTATCAAATAGGGATCAAAAACAAATTTGTAGATCTTTTCTATATGCACAATTTTTGTTTCTTTATCCTTTTTCATATCTTGCATAGTTTGACCGTAAAATTGAATTCGTTCATTTTTTAGTTTATTTTCTAAGATTAAAACAAAAACTACGCGTTCTATCGAAAAATGATTGCTAATAAATTTCTAGATCTTTTTTTTAATGCACAATTTTTGTCTATTCATCTTTTTACGTACCTTGCGTCGTTTTTCCAAAGATTTGATTTGTATATCTTTAATGCTATTTTTTACGAATAAAACCAAAACTACACATCCTATCAAAAAGTGATTAAGAAGAAATTTGTAGATCTTTTCTTTATGCACAATTTTTGTTTTCTCGTCTTTTTTCATGTCTTGCATAGTTTGACCGTAAAATTGAATTTTTGATTCTTCATTATTTTTTGTGCGATCAAAATTTGAATTTCGCATTTTTTTTAAATTCAAAAAGTCGTTGTAACAATAATATAGCGTATTCGAAAAAAGCGTTTTTCTTCTCTTAACTTTTTTTTTCATATATTGCGTTTTTTGGCTTAAAATGTTCATTTTCGTTTGTTTTTTGGAATTTTATAAATGCTACAACTCCAGTAGTTTTTGTTTTATCGAAAAAAATCATGAGGATAAATTGTTTATATTTTTGATAACTACGAACATCCATAAAGAGAATTTTCAAATCTTGAAAAAAAGTGGTCCAATCCAATCTGTCAATTCTTTCGAAAGTTATGGAAAGACATGGAAAGGCTGAAAGGGTGTTGAAAAATTGAAAGGATACCGGAAAATATTAAATTTTTAATTATTTTTTATTCTTTTGAATTGTTTAAAATACTTTTAAACTCTTTCAAATCCTTTTGAATTCTTTCAACTCCCTTAAAATCTTCTGAATTCCTCAGAATTACCAGGTATGTCTGAATTCATCTAAGTTCTTTGGATTCCTTGCATTCATGGAATTTCATAAATTCTGAAAACTCCCTGAATTCCAGAAAATTTTAAATGATGCAAAGAATTCAGTGGAAATCAAAGAAATTCAGAAGAATTGAAGAAATTCAGGATTTGAAGGAATTCAGATGAATTAGGAGAATTCCAAATATTCAAGAAATTCTGAATATTCAATAAATTCAGGATATTCAAAGATTATGGGTAATTCAGAGAATTTCACAGCATTTAGGGAATTCAAGGAATTCAGATAATTCAGAATATTTCAGGAATTCAAAATATTCAAGAAATTCTGAATATTCAAAAAGTTTGGGATATTCAAGGATTACAGGGAATTCAGAGAATTTCAGAGCATTTTAGAAATTCAAGGAGTTTCAGGAATTCAAAATATTCAACGTTTCCAGAGAATTTTCTCTTCCGAACATTCAGGGAATTCGAGCAATTTTGAGTATTCAGAATATTAAAGGAATTCAGAAGAATTGACCAATTTCAGGGGATTTAGAGAATTCAAGGAATTTCAGGAATTCCGAATATTCAAGGATTTCAGAGAATTCGAATCAAGGAATTCAGAAAATCTGCCAAATTTGTATTGCTCCAAATAAAACTAATAATTAATTTTGAAAAAAGAAATGAAAGTTTTTAATTTTACGTTTTGAAAACTGTCAATTTTTATTTTTGAAAGCTATAAATTTGATATTGTACCATTTCTTAGCAATCCAAATTCAAAAATTTATGATTATGAAGGCTTTACATTCGAAATAGCTTAGTAGTGAAATTATTTAAGTTCAGTCTAAGGTTATTTATAAATAATTGAACATAATTAACTAAATTTTTACTCTACATTATGTAGAATTCAAAATTTAATATGATTTTTATATTTTTTATGATTTTTTTTATAATAAATTTCGTAGAGAATATTGACGTACGTTTTTGGTTACAGGTTCACGTGAATTAAAAACAATTCAATTGCGCAATTAAAAATTACAATTGAAAATGTTATTCTTTGGTTAATATCACAGTTGTACAATTATATAAAATTCTTTAATTTTTAATTTAAATTTTGTTTTGTTTTTTATGTATTTTAATAATAATTAATAATAAATCTGTAAATATACGTCAACAAATTTTTAATTTTTTTTGTAAATTTTCATAGTGACGTACACTTGATAAAAACAATTACACTATAGTAAAAAAATTGCAGAGTTGTGAAAAACATTGTAGTTGAAGAATTCTTAAAAAAATATTTTTCAACGACGTAGATTCCATGAAAAAAAAAACTTTAAGCAATCTTTTTGTGTGAAAATATACCCTTGAAAATATTTTTTCTACAGAAGAAATATGGTTATACAATTTTATTTTTTTTTCAATTTTAAAAATTAAATTTGAAATGTGATACATTTTCTGTTATCATTCGACACAGGAAATCATCAAGAAAATTTTAGTTGAATAATTCTTTAAATATTCTTTAAACAAATTTTTTTTGAAAACGTGCATTTGATGAAAACATTTACACTGCAGTACGAATACAAATTGTCAAAAAATATTAGAGTCAAAAATTAGTTTAAGTTTTGTATAGCGCTGTACATTTGATAAAAATCCCTTTTCCTTCTATTTCTTCGAATAAAAACTTTCATTTATATAATTGTTAAAAAAATGTTTAATTTTCTGTTTAAAATGTTGAGTTTTTAAGCCGAAAATTTGTAACAAAAAGTTGAATTCACAAAACAAAAATATGAATTTTCTACAAAAGTAATTAAATTTTCTTTTAAGCAAAGAAATGATCTTTTAAGTAAAATTATGAATCTTCGAACAAAAAAAAAAAATTTCAACCAAATGGTTGAATTCGCAATCCCAAAAGATGAATTTTCTACCAAAAAAGTCAAATTTTCAACAAAAATGATGAATTTTCAACCAAGAAGATTGAATATCTACAGAAAAATTTCGACAAGAATGGAACAGTTAAATTTTATGTTAATAAATTAATTTGTAATAAAAAGAACTAATTTTAAACCAAAGAAATTGATTTTCTACTGAAAAGGTTAATTTTCTACCGAAAGAGATTAATTTTTAACAAAAGACAGGAATTTTCATCCACATTTCGAATTTTTAAAGAAATTTTTAAACTAATAGGTAAATTTTCAACCAAATGAATGAATTTTCAACCAAAAAGGTAAATTAGTCTCCAAGATGATTGATATTCTACCAGAAAGGACAAAGTTTAAAAAAAATACAGAATTTTTCGACCTAAAAGCCAAACATGGAATAGTTTCGGTTAACAAAATTAATTTACAACAACAACAAAAATTTCAAGAAAATAATTTAATTTTGAACAAAAAAAGGGTTTTCAACTAAATGATGAATGATGAATTATCAACCAAAAAATGAATTTTTTACAATGTAGTTTCACTTTCAACTAAGTAGTTGAGTTTTGAATAAAAAAAAGGTTTTTCAGTTGCTATTCACGAAATTTTCTATTTTTCTTCCTAAGAAGTAATCTTCTTAAAAAATAATAAGTTATAATAGAACTAGCAACAATTAACCGTTTGTGGTAAGTTTTAGTTTTCAAAATTATTGTTTAAATGTAAATAATGCAATGAAAAAATATAGAAATGTTTATTTTTCATTTATTGTAGTAATACTATTTTGACTGTTATTTAACAATGAAGTCACTTGTGCTCATGTCACATAAAATTTGAAATACTGTTTTGAAATGTTGAATTATTGTATGCGTCTGTCTTGAATAAATAAAATCTTACATTAGAGATCTTGAATTTTTCTCAGTTTTGTCATCCATATCAATGTTACATTTTTCTTACTCTTGGAATTTAAAAATAAAATTTTCATATAAAAATAAAATAATTTAAGAGATTCACGTGACAAATATGTCCAGAAAACTTGGTAAATGGATTCTTATAGAAAATTCGAGTTAAATTCACAAAGTCAAATATAATTCTATCTTGATGAATAGTTCATCCGGAAATACCATGAAAATGTATTTTTTATTTTTTTTTTAAATGTTGAGAAAATATAAGTGCTGTAAGTGCGCGGCGAGTCATATTCTGCTAATTAAAAAAAATAATCTGCTAATTTTGAAGAATTGTGAGCTCATTAGTGCCCGCACGGCGCGCACTTCTAGTTATTTAAAAAATTATGTTTGCAAATTTTTTATGATATTTATATTGTATATATTTTTTTTTATAAAAAACATATAAAGATATATTTGAAGAAATCTAGTTTTTGATTTCGAATAATGCAAAACTCGTGATGTGAATAAAACGTGACTGTTTTGAAAAAAAGAGCTTGACAAATTGGAAAGTATAAAAGGGCATTGGCATGGCGCCATTTGCATTTCTCATATATAGGAGGTCAGTACATTTTGTTGGTATATTACGATATTAGCGATTCAATGCGGCGTATATGGTGTCACTCGCCCGCATCTTCAGAGGGATGTATAATACGAGTACAGACATGAATACGTACGTCAATAGGTACATTATATATGCATAAGCAAATGTGTATTCATACACACGCGCCTCTCCTACATATAGGGGTTATATAAATTTCGAAATTTTAAAAAAAGATGCACCTTATTTTCCGAGAAAACAGTCCAACTGAATTGAGCGCTGTTTTATTTTCAAATAGCCCGCTTAAAAATCGGGGGTCGTCCATAAACTACTTTACCAATTTTAGGCTCTTTCTTGACTACCCCGTCCCCTATCTTTAATGATTTACTTATTACGTGGATTTATTTATAAATACTTTATCTCAAGTACAAATGAAGATAGGAAGCCGTTTAATGTCTCTAAATGTGAAGTTTTGTGATGTTAGTGCAGTGCAATAATTGAATTTATGCTAAAATCATTTTTGCGCAAGAAATATCATTTAAAATATTTATCAGTGTTGGTACGTGGGCGGCCCAGAGAGACAAGTGGTAGAAAAAAAGTACCCTTTCGATGACATTAGTAACTCCAGAAGCAAGCCGATTCCCCTGAACAGATGTGATAAGAGAGTTTCTATTGTCATCGAAATTGTACTTTTTTTACCAGTTGTTCTCTGTGCCGCCCACCTGCCAACACGGATTAGAGACAGAAATATTCAGACTGATATTTCTTGCGCAACAATGATTTTCTCAAAATTTTAATTATTGCACTGCACTCGCATCACAAAACTGCACATTTTAAGCCATTTAACGACTTCCTATCTTCATTCGTTCTAAAGATAAAGTATTTGTGAATAAATAAGATTATATTAAAAAATAAAATATTTTTTGGGATATTTTCCCGCTAACTATTGATCAAATTTTTTTAAGATACTTCAAGCTTCTAGATGCTCTTTATTAAACAATTAGGAGATTTTTTTTAGTGAGTTGCAATCAAAAGAAGTGACGGACCTCGACTTTTGGCCCCGACTTTTGTTCAACTTTCAACCAATTAGTTGAATTTTCAACTAAAAAAGATTAATTTTCAACTAAATAGTTAAATTTTCAACCAAAAGATGAATTTTTCAGCAAAAAGATGAATGTTCTACTAAAAAACACGAATTTTCAACAAAATGCGTTAGTAAAAAAAAATTCTTTCCAAAATAATAATTTTTCAAATAAGAAGATTGATTTTAAAAACAAAAAATTAATGTTCTACAAAAAGAAACGAAGTTTCAACCAACTACATGAATTTTCAACAAAATAGTTGAATTGTCAAATCAAATAAAAAAATTGTTAACGAAGTAGTTGAATTTTGAAATAAAGGGATCAATTTTCGACGAGAAATGAAATAGTTAAATTTTCAGAAAAAAAATTAAATTTCAACCAAACCGTTGAATTTCCAACTAAAGTGATGAATCTACAACTGGAATAGTTGAATTTTAAAACAAAAAGATTAATTTTTAAATAAAATATTAATTTTACACTGCAATATTAATTGCTAACAAAAAAAAAGACTTTTCAAAAGAATAATTACATTTAAAAAATATATATATTTTTCAGTTAAAATGGTGAATATAAAAAAAATCATTTTCAACAAAAGAGAACCCATGAGATGATTTTTAATCCTGAAGATTATTTTTCTGAAAATATAATATTTAAATTTTCAACCAAGAATATGAATCTTTAAAATATGAATTTTTAGCAAACTAGGTCAACTTTCAACCAAGTAGTTCAATTTACAACTAAAAAAATGAATTTTTAACCAAATAGTTAAATTCTAAACAAAAAAGATGAATTTTCTAGCAAGATGATTAATGTTTTACCAAAAAGAAAATACGAATTTTCAACGAAATACGGCAATTATCAACAAAATTATTGGATTTTAAAGCGAAACGGACGAATTATCTATAAGCCGGTTGAATTTTCAACCCGAAACTATTATTTTTTAACAAAAAAAAATCAATTTTATACGAAAAAATTAAATTTTCTTCAAAATAGTTTAATTCTTGAAAAAAGTTAATTTTCAATCGAATATTTTAGTTTTCTACCAAAGAACACGAATATTTAACAAAATACCTTCATTTTCAACAAAATTGTTGAATTTTAAAACCAAACCGATGAATTATCTACAAAACGGTTAAATTTTCAACCCAAATATATGATTTTTTAACCATCAAATCAATTTTATACGAGAAAGTTAATGTTTTATTAAAATGGTTTAATTTTTGACCAAATATTTTAATTTTAACCAAAAATATGAATTAAAAAAAAAGTGAATTTTCCACCGAATAGTTTAATTTTAAACCAAATTGTTGAATCCGCAACCAAACCTGATTAATGTAGACCCAAACAGTTGCATTTTTGATGAAAAGGGATGAATTTTCAACAAAGAAGATTATTTTCGAAATGTGGAATAATTACAGTGTTTGTGAGAAAAAAAATTCTCAACCAAAGAAAACGAATTTTCAACATATAAGTTACATTTTTAGCAAAAGAGATAAATTTTCAACTGGAATGATGAATTTAAAAAATAAATCAACTTTTTTCCCCAACAGGTGATTTTTTAACCTGGAAGATTCTAAGAAAGATTAATTTTCTGAAAATGGAATAGTTAAATTTTCTACCAAGGAGGTACACCTTAAGAAAATATGAATTTTTAACAAACTAGTTCAGCTTTCAACCAAGGAGTTAAATTTTCAACTAAAAAAGACGAATTTTGAACTAAATAGTTACATTTTTAACCAAAAAGATGACTTTTAAAGCCAAAAGGACGAATAATCTATAAAACAGTTAAATTTTTGATTCAAAGATATTATTTTTCAACAAAAAGTTCATTTTTATCAGAATAATTTAATTTGTAACAAAAAAGTGTATTTTCAACCGAATAGTTTAATTTCCTACCAATTTTTGTATCCTCTAACATATCAAAATAATTTAGACCCAAGGAGTTGCATTTTTAATCAAAAAGGGATGAATTTTCAACCAAGAAGATTCATTTTCGACTAAACAATGACTAATTTTTGATAAAATACATGATTTTTTCACTAGAAAAGATTGATTTTCAATTTGAAAAAAAAAAGAATCAATTTTCAGCCAAAAATGGTTTACTAACATTGTTAGTTTAAAAACTAATTTTCAACCAAACAATTTGCAACGAAATAATTAGATCATTAAAAAGAGAGATGATTTTCCAACTGAAATAATGAATAAAAAAAAATGAATTTTCAACAAACTAGTTCAACTTTCAAGCAAAAAGTTGAATTTTCAACTAACAAATGTAAATTTTAAACCAAAAAGTTACATTTTCAACCAAAAAGATGAATTTTCCATCAAGAAGATTGATGTTATACCAAAAAACACAAGTTTTGAACAAAATACCTTACTTTTGAACAAAATTTTTGAATTTAAAGACCAAAGTGACGAATAATCTACAAAACGGTTAAATTTTTAACTCATGAATATGATTCTTTATCGAAAAAGTTGATTTTCCACCAAAAAATTATATTTTCATAAAAAATAGTTTAATTTTGCTTCCTCGCAAAGGAAGCTTTGTAATGGTAAACTTTTCCCAAATTTTTAAATTCATTTAATTAAACCTTCCGCAATTTAAAAATATCTAATACAATGTTCTAAGCAATTTTCCGGATGTGTGTGTGTGTGGATGTCCCACTTTTTTGTGAACACGTCAACTTGAAAACGGTTTCAGATAAATTGATGAAATTTGGAGGGCTCATTTTTCCCACTAATATCTTGGAACTGACTGAAGGATTTATAAAATTATTAATTTCATTTTTTAGGACTCAATAATATTCTAAAAATCAGTTTTTTATAGTAAAACTTTTTTCATTAGCACAATTCAATGTTGATGCAAGGATATAAAAGATTCCTTGGTTCGAGACGAATCGATTGATCTATAATATTAATACATTTTATTGAAGAGTAGGGAAGTTATGGCAATTTATATATTTTGAAAATCGGTTTTTTATAGTAAAACTTTTTTCATTAACATAATTCAAAGTTGATGCAAGAATATAAAAGATCCCTTGGTTTGAAACGAATCGATTGACTTTCAATATTAATACATTTTATTAAAGAGTAGAAAGTTATGGTAATCTATATATTTTGAAAATCCGGTTTTTTATAGTAAAACTTTTTTCATT
>CAKNYM010052837.1:28767-46399 GCA_932195095.1 Andricus curvator
GATGCAAGAATATAAAAGATCCCTTGGTTTGAAACGAATCGATTGACCTTCAATATTAATACATTTTATTAAAGAGTAGGGAAGTTATGGTAATCTATATATTTTGAAAATCCGGTTTTTTATAGTAAAATTTTTTCATTAACATAATTCAAAGTTGATGCAAGAACAGAAAAGTTGTGTTGACTCAAGACAAATCAATTTACCTATAATATTGATACATTTCATTGAAGAGTAAGGAAGCTATGGTAATGCATAATATTTGAAAACACGGTTTTTTATAGTAAAACTTTTTTTTCAACATACTTCAAAGTTGATGCAAGAACAGAAAAGATGTATTGATTCGAGTCGAATCGATTAACCTATAATATTAATACATTTTATTGAAGATTAAGGAAGCTATGTTGATGCATCATATTTGAAAATACGGTTTTTTATAGTAAAACTTTTTTCTTCAACATAATTCAAAGTTGATGCAAAAATATAAAAGATTCCTTGGTTCGAGACGAACCGACTGACCTATACAATATTATTACATTTTATTAAAGAGTAGGGAAGTTATGGTAATTTATATATTTTTTAAATCGATTTTTATAGCAAAAATGTTCTCATTCTCATAATTTAAAGTTGATGCGAGGATAGAAAAGTTGTGTTGATTCAAGACAAATCGATTTACCTATAACATTGATACATTTTATTGAAGAGTAAGGAAGCTATGGTAATGCATAATATTTGAAAACACGGTTTTTTATAGTAAAAATTTTTTCACTAACATAATTCAAAATTGATGCCAGACCGGAAAAGATTCCTTGATTCGAGGCAAATTGACTGATCCATAATATCAATACACTTCATTGAAGATTAAGAAAGTTAAGCTCATTTATAATATTTGAATCATCTGTTTCAAACAGAAAAACTTTTTTCATCGACATAATTCAAATTTGACGCATGAATAGAAATGACGTTTTGATCATAAATTTTCAAATAGAATAATTCTGACAGTTTGTGTAAAGAAATCATAAAGCTGGGAGAGGGATGGGGTGCGACAGAACTTTTCCCTTCCCTTTCCCAGCTCGAAAAATCATCATTTCGAATACAAAATTTGATTTTTCTGATTTGTCATTGTATTTAAAAATTTTTTGTATTATTTTGTAATTTTGTATTTTTTCTAAATTTCTTTTTTTAAATTGAAATTTATGTCGTAAGAACATAAAAAGATTATCTTTTTTCTGAATGTAGAAGGAATATAAATTGCGATGCAATAAAGTGCATCTATCTGGTGACAAAAATTTACGATATATCGTAATTTTTTCCAGTAGTTTTCGATAAAGCCGGATGTATTAAGTCAATGTACACCCTCTACTTAACAGCTGTCGTTGCCATCATTTCTCGTATCCTTTGGACGTATTTCATCGATGACACAAACTGGCAAACGGTGAACCTTGGTCATCAATTACTATTAGCATTATTTCTGAGAGGTCGCATATGGTCGATAGGAGGTGACATCACCTTTTCTTTAATGCACTCTCCGCACTTTATGGCGTCGTATTTTATCAATATCAGGAGATCGCATCAGTGGAAACCTTTCTAGATTACTTTTTCCGATTAGAAATTGTTTTACTAATATCTTCCTTTTGCTTATCTACACTCTAAATTTGAATCAGTCAAAAGGTACTGATTTGAAGTGAATTTTCACTGATTATAATCATCCGGATTCGACAATCGGACTAACAAATCAGTTACATGTGACTCTTCAAATCAGACATTTTAAGTGATTCAATCTATTGAATTATTAACTAAAAAGGTCAGTTTTAAACCAAAAATATAACTGTACAATTTTCAGTGAAGAGCATTAATTTTCTACATGCAGTAAAAATGTTTGATAAAACAGTGAAACTTTTAAACAAAGAGAATTTTCACCTGAAATGATGAATCTTTAACAAAAAAAAATTGCATTTCTAACAAAGTAGTTCAATTTCTAACCACATAGTTAAAGTTTCAACCAGAAAAGATTTTAATTTTTAATAAAATAATTGAATTCAACCAAACGGACGAATTTTCAACAAAATATTTAAACTTTTAACCACAGAGGTGAATTTTTAACTAAAAAGATGAATGTTCAACCAACTAGTTGAATATTCATACAATAAACATCAATTTGCTACCAAAAAGGTTTTTTTTCTACCAAAAAAGACGAATTTTCAACAAAATAAATGAAATTTGAACCAAACGGTTGAATTTTCTGGTACAAAAGATCAATTTTTGACAAAAAAATGAAATAGTTCAATTTTCAATTTGAAAAATAATTTTTTAAACCAAAAAAAGAAGAATTTTCAAAGAAATAGTTAAACTTTTAATTGGAGAAGTGAATTTTGAACTGAAATTATGAATCGTCAACTGAAAAATTCAATTTTTAACAAATTAGTTCAATTTGTAACCAAGTTGTAAAATTTTCAATAAAAAATAATGAATTATCAACAAAAAATGTAATATATGATGTGTCATCAAAAGACGATTTCAATTTCAAATTAAAAACAGTTGATATTTCAAACATAAATGATTTCGATTTAAGATAAAAAACATTTTAATTTGACCAAAAATGTCAATTTTGTTAAATTTAAAGTTGCAATCCAAATAGATTTTAAATTTTCAATAAAATACAATTCAATTCAATTAAAAAAGACGATTTTTCAACAAAATAGTATAACTTTTAATCAAAAAGATGAATTTTCAACTCAAATGAAGAATCTTTAACAAAAAAAATGAATTTTTAACAAAGAAGTTTAACTTTCAGTAAATTGGTTGAATTTTCGAACAAAAAGAAATCAATTGTCCGCGAGGAAGATTAGAGTTCTACCAAAAAGAAGAATTTGCAACAAAATAAATGAAATTTTCAGCAAATCGTTGAATTTTCTTAAACAATATCAATTTTTAACCAAAAATGGATTTGTTCAATTTTCAAATAAAAAATGTCAATGAACCTATGTAACCTCTTAAATTCCTAAAAATGTTTTAAGATGACTCAAATTTTGAAAAATGATTCATAATGTAAAAAAATTGCCTTAAAATCTTCCAAATTATTCTAGGAATTTTAGAAAAATTTGTTTGTACACTTGAAACCTCTCAAAATTCTTTCAAACCTTCTAAAATTTTGATTTTGAATCTAAAAAAAAAATCCGCATTTTTAAAAATCTTTTATAGTTTAAAATTCTTTTGCAATCTCTTAAAATCCTCTAAATATCTCTTGAATTTACTCCATTTTTTATATATTTTTTATTCTTACCAAATTGAAACATTTTGCTTTAAAATCTTCTACGCTTTTTACGAAATTCAAGGAAATCTTTAAAAATATTTTGAACTCTTTTTCAATTTTCATTTGAAATTCATTTTTCAAAATAAAAAATCATAAAAAATTTCCCATAAATCTTAAGAAAATTCTTTTTTTAATCCTTTCCAAAATTTTAAACCATCTAATATTTTTTAATTATTTAAATTATCCGTGCATTTTTTTTAATTTTGCAGATTCAGTTTTTCCTTTGGCAGTTCTAGAAATCTTTTGAAATGTTTTTAAATCTTTTTAAATATTCTCTTAAAATTAATGTATCAAAATAAAGAAATCATTTTAATTTTTCCTAGGAACCTAAAGAATATTTTTCGTTTTCTTGAAACCTTACAAAATTCCTAGAATATCTTATAAGTTTTTATTATTTTTTAATCGTTTCAAAACTTCTAAGTATCTCTTAAACTCAATCAAAATGGTTCTAAAATGATGTATTATAGCAAATTTTCGCTTTAAAATATTTTACAGCTTTTTTAAAAATTTTAGGAAATAATTTAAAATATTTTTTAATCTTCTTACAATTTTATTTTTTCTTAGAATTAATTAAGAGAAAAATCATTTGAAATTTTCCCAGAAATCTTAGTAATATTCTTTTCATTCTCTCTACGCCCTGCAAAATCAAGTTTACCTAAAAATTTTTTAAATCCTGAAAAATTAAAAGAATTGTTCTTAAGTCTTCCATATTCTTTCTCCACACATTTTGAAATCTTCAAAACTTGAAATTATTTTTTAAAAATTAAACCTAAACAAATACAAATTTTCCCAGAAATATTTCAAAAAATTTAATCTGAAAATATCTCAGAATTATTAAAAAGCTTCTAAATTTTTTTCGAATTCTCCAAAATAAGTTTTTCCAATGATTTAAATTTTCTTATCTCTTTGAAAATGTTGAGAAATTGTAGTGTGGTAGCAAAATGTAGCATAATTATTTCCTTATATTAAAAAATTATTATCATTCACAATTTAAATGTTCTTGTCTGTGAATCATGTTTAGAAACATTTAGAAATAAATGTTATGATGAAAGAAAAGTATTTATTTGAAAATTTCGATAAACAAAATCGATGATGCAGAAAATCATAAATCTTTATGAATAGATAAACCTGAAAACAGTCGCTAAAAGTTATTTTCACGCAGTGTCGCAACCAATCAGGTTTTCGAGTTTTCGACAACAATGTGTTCGACATTTTCGAGATATTTAGTAACATCGATTTTTTTAGGCAATTAAAAATGTTACGTACTCGAGTAAAAAAAAAACACTCACCCACCAACGACATAACAGAACGTAACGAAATAACAACCCCCTCCCCATTTTTAATGATACGTAATATGAGAAAACACAACCTTATTTAAAAAAGGTTATTTCCGTGTTAGATTGAAATAGCTGACGATTTAATGTCTATAATTTCTGAATTAAATGAGATTTATACAGAGCTAAATCTAGACTTTTATATTTATAGTAATTTATGTTGGCATGTTTTGGTTATTTCTTTTATATAGGGTCGCTAAATCGTAGCTTCTTCCGGGGAGTGTGTGATTGTAATAACATAATAAGCTATAAATCTTGGCAGAAATTTGAGGACAATTAACGTTCTGGACGATCACGTGGCTCGTCGATAAATCTGGACGGAAGTCGCATAAGCAGAAGCAGTTTGGCAGTTTGGAAATGCCCAAGGCGGAAATGTCGTGTCGGCCCACTGTCATAACAGGGGCACTCTGCCACGTGCAGCCCTCGACCTTCGCGCCCTCGTCTGCATTCATAACTGCACTCTCAGTCGACCCCTATTGGGTGTTTACACGCGCCGTGTAATATTGTAATACTAACATACCACCCGTGTTTGCAACACAGTTGCAATAGTAATTACGATGCTTCCCAAGTGAGATAGATGTTTTTATTAGTTTTCATCCATATGATTCCAGTTATCACCAATTTCAATTGAAATTTCAGAATTTTAAATTAGATTACAATCAAATTCAAAATCCTATTTAACGTCCAATACTCTAGTTAATGTATAGAATTCCTGAAAATAAAAACAAAAATCCAACGACCAACTTTGAACAACCACCATAAAATGCTTCTATTATCTATTGTAACTAAAAAAAAAGCTTTCTTAAAAAAAAAAAATTTCTTTGGAAAAAATTAACTAGACGTGAATTCGATCTCGAGTGTTTCCACTTTGTTTGCATTTATAATTATATGGTGCTCATTTCACGAGCACTTTGCTTCCCGTTAGCAAATGTATTTGCTTCCTCACAGAGGAAACATTAGTTATTTTTTTCAATGAAAGACAAATTAAAGCCAATTTAAAAATAGAAATTTACAAAAAATACAAAATTACAAAAACATATAAAAAAATTGTAAATGCAAAGACAAATCAGACAAATCAGAAAAATCAAATTTTGTTTTCGAAATTATAATTTTTCTAGCTGGAAAAGGGAAGGGAGAAGTTCTGTCTCGTCCTATCCCTTTTCCAGCTTTATGATTTCTTTACAACAATTGTCAGAATTATTCTATTCGAAAATTTATCATCAAAAAGTCTTTTCTATTCATGCGTCAACTTTGAATTATGTCGATGAAAAAGGTTTTTTTGTTTGAAACAGATGATTCAAATATTATACATGAACATAACTTCCTTAATCTTCAATAAAGTGAATTAATATTATAAATAAATTGATCCGCCTCGAATCAAGGAATCTTTTCCGTGATTGCATCAATTTTGAATTATGTTAGTAAAAAAAGTTTTACTATAAAAACCCGTCTTTTCAAATATTATGCATTGCCATAGCTTCCTTACTCTTAAATAAAATGCATCAATGTTATAGTTCAATCGATTCATCTTGAATCAACACAGCTTTTCTATTCTCGCATCAACTTTAAATTATGAGAATGAGAACATTTTTACTGTAAAAATCGATTTTAAAAATATCTAAAATACCATAACTTCCCTACTCTTTAATAAAATGTATTAATATTACAGGTCAATCGATTCGGCTCGAACAAGAGAATCTTTTATATTCTTGCATTAACTTTGAATTATGGTGAAGAAACAAGTTTTACTATAAGAAACCGTATTTTCAAATATTATGCATTACCATAGCTTCCTTACTCTTCAATAAAATGTATTAATATTTTAGGTGAATCGATTCGTCTCGAATGAAGGAATATTTTATATTTTTGTATCAACTTTGAATTATGTTAATGTTTCGTCACTATTCCTACCTGCTCTAATTTTTATTACCTTGATAAGGGTGCTGTATGAGCGCCGAAACGTTGGTAAATATCATGAATGTTTTTGTGTTGTGATTTGATAATAATAAACGCAATGTCTCGTCGTCCCGAAATTCGGGATGACTAGTGCAATATTTTTCATAAGCTTGGCTAGTCGTCCCGAATTTTCGGGTGGGGGCGGGAAGGCACCCCTGTGACTGGCCACATAAATAATATTGGTCCAACCCCCCTAATTTTTCGGGACGACTAGACACAGCCAATAATAAAAATAAAAAAGACGAAAGAAATAAAAAAAGAGAAGGAAGGGGAATTGGTTGGCTGCCTTCTCATTTTTCTTTCCTCTTTTTTATTTTTTGTCCAAGGAAAAAAAAGAAATTTTTTTTCAAATTACAATGGGAGCATTTTATGGTGGTTGTCCAAATATGGTGGTTGTCCAAATTTGATCCTTGGATTCTTGTTCTTATTTTCAGGAATTCTATACATAAACTTGAGTATTGGACGTTAAATAGGATTTTGAATTTAATTTTAATATAGTTTAAAATTCTTAAATTCCACTCTTCAATAAAATTTGTTGATATTATAGGTCAATCGATTCGTCTGGAATCAACAAATCTTTTCTGTTTGTGCATCAACTTTGAATTATGTTAATGAAAAAAGTTTTAGTATTAAAAACCCATTTTCAAAATATATAAATTACCATAACTTCCCTACTTTTTAATAAAATGCATTAATATTATAGGTCAATCGATTCATCTCGAACCAAGGAATCTTTTACATCGGTGCATCAACTTTGAATTATTCTAATGAAAAAGGTTTTACCATAGAAAACCGATTTTTAAAATATTATTGAGGGCTAAAAAAAATGTAATAAATATTTTTAGAAATCCTCCGGAAAAATATAAAGTTAGTGTCATTAATAACATGATTGATAGATCTGTTTTGTTGGACAAAAGACTCTTGCACAAATTCCTTATAATGTCACCTTCTTTTTTTGCTATGGTAATGATAAGCTTTGTTTCTGGTGGTCAAATTGATGATATTGTTACTAGATTTAACAATTACCACCCAAAACTTGATTTTACAGTTAACGTTGAAAAAGACAACCAAATAAATTTTTTAGATCTTATTATCATCACAAAAGAGGAAGATGTCATCACAAATTGGTTTAGAAAACCACGTGGTCGGGCAGATGTATAAATTTTCTAGCATACTATGAAATTGAATATAAAGTTAGTGTCAATAATAACGTGCTTAATAGATCTGTTTTGTTGAACAAAACACTCTTGTACAAATTCCTTATGATGTCACCTTCTTTTTTCTCTATGGTAATGATAACTTTTGTTCCTGGTGGTCAAATTGATGATATTGTTGCTAGATTCAGCATTTAACAGCCAAAACCTAACTTCACAATTGACTTTGAAAAGGACAATCAAATCAATTTCTTAGATCTTACTATCATCAGAAAGGATGAAGATGTCATCACAAATTGGTTTAGAAAACCACGTGGCTGGGCAGACGTATAAATTTTCTACCATACTCTGAAATTGAATATAAAGTTAGTGTCATTAATAACATGCTCAATAGATCTGTTTTGTTGAACAAAAAACTCTTGCACAAATTCCTTATCATTCTTTTTTCGCTATGGCAATGATAAGCTTTGTCCCTGTTGGTCAAATTGATGATATTGTTGCTAGATTCAGCATTTACCAGCCGAAACCTAACTTCACAATTGACTTTGAAAAGGACAATCAAATCAATTTCTTGGATCTCACTATCATCAGAAAGGATGAAGATGGCATCACAAATTGGTTTAGAAAAGCACGTGGTCGGGCAGATGTATAAAGTTTCTACCATAATTTGAAATTGAATATAAAGTTAGTGTCATTAATAACGTGCTCAATAGATCTGTTTTGTTGAACAAAAAACTCTTGCAGAAATTCCTTATGATACTTTTTTCGCTATGGCAATGATAACCTTTGTTCCTGGTGGTCAAATTGATGATATTGTCGCTAGATTCAGCATTTACCAGCCAAACCCTAACTTCACAATTGACTTTGAAAAGGACAATCAAATCAATTTCTTAGACCTTACTATCATGAAAAAGGATGAGGGTGTCATTACAAACTGGCTAAGAAAACCACGTGGTCAAGCAGATGTTCAAATTTTCTACCATACTCTGAAATTGAATATAAAGTTAGTGTCATCAATAACGTGCTTAACAGATCTGTTTTGTTGAACAAAAAACTCTTGCACAAATTCCTTATGATGTCACCTTCTTTTTTCGCTATGGCAATGATAACCTTTGTTCCTGGTGGTCAAATTGATGATATTGTTGCTAGATTCAGCAATTACCACCCAAAACCTAATTTCAGAATTGACTTTGAAAAGGACAACCAAATCAATTTCTTAGATCTTACTATCATCAGAAAGGATGAAGGTGTCATCACAAATTGGTTAAGGAAACCACGTGGTCGGGCAGCTGTTTAAATTTTCTACCGTACTCTGAAATTAAATATAATAGTGTCATCAATAACATGATTTATAGAGCTGTTAAGTTATCGTTTAACATTTCCATCAATGCTAATATACAAATAGTCAAAAATACTTAAAAAATTAATGATTATTTACTCAAATTCTTTCGTTGATAAATATGTCAACAAAATATTAGATCTTATCAAATTCAAAAATGCTAATAATTCAGCACCTATTACACAAAGTAACAATTCGTCCAATCCGAATAGATTTTGATTTTTTCCTTATACTGTTGAATTTTATCAAAATTTAAAAATTCTGTCTGAACAATTTAGGATTACTTCAATTCTTCAATGCGAAAGTGACATTTTCATTTGTTTCGGTAACTTAAAAGACCCTATTAAAAATATAATAAAACACATATTGTTCACTTCATTCATTGTTCGGACTGTGATAGCTGTTATATTGGTCATTCTGAAAGATATTTTCAATTATTATTGTATTAAGGAACATAAAAATGATTGTAAACATGATGATGACAATATAAATAAAAACAAGCAGCTTCATGCAAGATATAAACTTAAAAGACTTTTTGATCCAATATTCTCAGAGGGAGTGGCTCATTTCTGAAGTGTGGCCCACTATTAGCGTGAAAAATATCCGAAACTGTAGAATTTCCCCAAAATTTAGACAGTAAAAACGTGGGGATAAATTTGGTTGTAGGTAGAATTAGAATGGTGTTTAGTTCGCCTTGGTTGTAATTCGAATATCTCTTGGACTTGGGGTATGAAATTACAAGTTGTTTTGTTGGTTTCGTTTTGCATTTCGCATCTCAAGTAGCTGATGCTTCATACCCCAAGTGATCGGTACATCGTACCCTACAATGTAGGGTACGATGTACTCACCACTTGGGGTACGACGTCACAGTGAAACATTACCTTTAGGCATGGAGATAATTAGAAAATTCACTTGTTAACCTTGTGTCTTAGTACATAAAGTTTTCCCCAGATGAAATTGTCCCGAAATGTCTCAATTAAGCCGTCAATTGTCAGGATGCATTCCTTACCCAAAAATCCACATCTCCGGTGCAGTTATGGTCTTTATGGACATTCGGTAGCTGAGAACATCGACGCGTGCAGACCCTAGATCAATATGGTCCCTCTTCCTTCTCATTGTCGGCACACACGTCGATCAATTCGTTTCTGTTTCTATGCGTCTGACGGCTCGTATCTCCGTTCAGGAAACGTTAACGCCGCTCGGAGCCAATCAGTCGTTACATTTCCAAATATGCTATAAATCAGGAAACGTGCCACGCGCACAAGCGATGGAACTTCACTGAAACGTGGAAAAATTTTTCCAGTAACGATAATTGGAAACTAGAAATGCACGCGTTTCATAATGGCGGCAAGATGATCAACCAGCTTGGCAAAAATGTACTTTCTCGAGGAAATTACTTAACTCCTTAAGGCTGAACTCCAAGTAGATTTGCGACTAAAGGCGAATCAAAAGTAGATCGTATACTTAAAGGCGGATCCAAAAAAAAATTTTCGGAGGGGCGATTGTGAATTTTCTTCAACGAATGTATGTGAAAGGTAGGGGGAGGGGGTTGGTCTTCCCCAATGATTTAAAAGAATTTTCAAATTGAATATAATGAGGCGATACATTTCACTTTATTTATATTTTTAAATTATAGTGTTTCCATTCATAAAAAAATGAAAGCACCAGCATATTTTGAGCCGTGCCCAAATTGCATCGTCCCGGGGGGGGGGGGCCAACGATTTTTGTATGCTGTCTCACATGTGGTACAATTTTTGTTGAAAATGCATCCTGTTAGGTTGAAAATTCAACACCTTGGTTGAAACTTGAACTACTTTATTCAAGCTTCATTTTTTTGGTTGAAGATTCATAATTTTAGTTGAAAATTTAACTGTTAGTTTTAAAATTAACTTTTTTGTTGAAAATTCACATTTCCGGATTGACAATTCCACCCTTTTGAGGAAAATTCATCTTTTTGGCATGAAAGTTCAAAAAATTAGTAGAAAATTTAACTATTTGATAGAAAATTCAACTGTTCTGTAAAAAATGCCCTTTTCTAAGTTAAAAATCATTGTTTTTTCATGAAAATTTATTTATTCCATCTTTGGTTAAAAGTGATCTTTTGTAGGCTGAAAATGCAACTATTTGGTTACAAACTTATGCATTTTGTTGAAAATTCGTCTTTTTGGTAGGAAAACAAATTTTGCATTGAAAATGCAACTGTTTGGTTGAAATTTAATCTGGTTTGGTTGAGGATTCAACTATTTTGCTAAAAATTCATATTTTTGGGGAAAATCATATTGTTAATTAAAAATTAAAATCTCTTTTCGTTAAAATGTCAACTATTATATTTTTTATTGAAAATTTTTCCTTTTTCACGGTAAAAATTAATTTTTTTAACCGAAAATTCAACTATCTCGTTAAAAATGAATATTTTTGTTGAAATTTCATATTTTTGAGTCGAAAATTGAACTGTTTTGTATGAGAAATTCGTCTTTTTGTCTTGGAAATTCAATAATTAGGTAGAAAAATCCATTTTTTATTGAAAAGTGATTTTTTAGTTAAGAAATGTAACTATTTGGTTCAAAATTCCTGTATTTAGTTTAAAATTCAACTTTCTTAATGAAAATTCTTATTTTTTAGTTGAAAATTCGACTGTTTTGTTTTTTAATTTGATTTTTAAATAGAATGGGACTTTCTTATACCAAAAATTCAACTTTTCTGTTGAAATTTTGTTTTTGTTGGTAGAAAATTGATATTCTTAGTTGAAAATTTAACTATTTGGTTACAATTTTATGCATTTTGTTGAAAATTCTTCTTTTTTGATAAAAAAATCAAATTTTTTGGTTTATAATGCAACTGTTTGGTTGAAAATTAGTCTGTTTTGTTTAAGGATTTTGTTTAAATCTCAACTATTATGTTTTTTTTTTGAAAATTCATCTGTTTAGGTTTACAACTGAACTCCTTCGTTGAAAGTTGAACTACTTCCTAAATAATTCATTTTTTTTGTTGAAGATTTATGATTTTAGTAGAAAATTCATCTCTTTGGTTGAAAATTGAATTAATATGTTGAAACTTCCCTTGTTGGGGATAAACATTAATTTTTTTGACTGAAAATTTAACTAGTTCCTTGAAAATTGAATTTTTTGTTGAAATTTAATATTCTCTGGTTGAAAATTCAACTGTTTTGTATAGAAAACTCATCTTTCTCTCTTGGGAATTCAATATTCAGGTAGGAAATTTAAATTTTTTGTAGAAGATTCGCTTTTTTTATTTAAAATTAATTTTCTCAAGTCAAAATGTAACTATTCCATTTTTGGTCAAAAATTGATCTTCTTAGTTCAAAAATTCAACTATTTGGTTTAAAATTTCTGTAGTTTTTTGAAAGTTCGTCTTTTTTGGTAGAAAAATAATCTTCTTGGTTGAAAACAAACTTTTTGGTTAAAAATGTATGCATTTTGTTGAAAATTTCTTTTTTGAGTTAATAACTCATTTTTTTAAACTAAAATATAACTATTTCATTGAAAATAAACTTTTTTGTTAAAACGTCATATTTTCAAGCTGAAAATTCAACTGAGTTTTTCAGAAAATTATTATTATTTTTTTTTTTTTGAAAATTCAATAGTTTAGTAGAAAATTTAACTATTTTCTATATGATTCGTTTTTCTTTACATTAAAAATTAATTTTTTTAAATGGAATTTCAACTGTTCCATTTTTGGTCAAGAGTATATCTTTGCAGTATAAAAATTAAAATATTAGGTTCAAAATTTCTGTATTTTATTGGAAATTCGTCTTCTTTGGTAGAAAATAATATGTAGTTGGTTTAAAATTCATTTTTTGACTTAAAAAATAATTTTTCAACTGAAAATATACCTATTTGGTTGGAAATGAATTTTGTTGTTGAAACTTTATATTTTTAGGTTGAAAATTCATCTGTTCTGTGCAGAAAATTCGTCTTTTTGTCCTAAAATGTAAACAGTCTGGTAGAAAATTCAACTATTTGGTTAAAAATTTCTGTGGTTTGTTGAAAATTCATTTTTTTGGTAGAAAAATAATCTTCTTAGTTGAAAATTCAACTTTTTGGTTAAAAATGTATACATTTTGTTGAAGATTACTTTTTTGGTTTGAAAATTAATTTTTTGTCAAACTAAAATATAACTATTTGTTTGAAAATGAACTTTTTTGTTGAATCTTCATATTTTTAAGTTGAAAATTCAACTTTGTTTTTTATAAAATTAGCCTTTTTTCTCAAAAATTGAATAGTTTAGTCGAAAATTTAACTATTTTGTAGATGATTCGTTTTTCTTTACATTAAAATTTTTTTGTTCATTCAAATTTGAACTGTTCTATTTTTGGGTAAAAGCTCATCTTTTCAGTATGAAAATTAAAATATTTGATTCAAAATTTCTGTAGTTCATTGAAAATTCGTCTTTTCATGTAGAAAAATAATCTTCTTAGTTGAAAATTCAACTATTTGGTTAAAAACGTATTTAGTTTGATGAAAATTTCTTTTTTTATATAAAAACTAATTTTTTTAATTTAAAATATAACTATTCGGTTGAAAATGAACTTTTTTGATGAAACTTCACATTTTTAAGTTAAAAATTCAAATTTTGTACAGAAAATTAACCTTTTTGTCTTAAAACTTCAATCGTTTGGTAGAAAATTCAACTATTTTGTAGATAATTTTTTTTTTTTATATTCAAAATTAATTTTTTCCAATAAAATATTAACTGTTCCATTTTTGACTAAAAGTTGGCCAGTTTAGTTTACAAAATCAACTATTCGGTTAAATATTCATGTAATTTTTTCTTAAATTCGTCTCTTTGGGTAAAAGAAAAATCTTCTTGGTTAAAGCACAACTATTTGGTTACAAATTTATGTATTTTTTGAGAATTCGTCTTTTTTAGTAGAAAGTTAATCTTTTTGTTTGAAAATTTATCTTTTTGACTAAAAATGTAATTATTTGATTGAAAATTCCACTCCTCTGTAGGAAGCTCGTCTTTTTAGCTATAAAATTCCACTTTTTGGTTCAAAATTGACGTATTTTGTTGTAAATTCGTCTTTTATAGTAAAAAATTAATCTCCTTGGTTGAAAATTCATCTTTTTTAAATTGAAAATTCATCTTTTTTAAATTGAAAATTCATCTTTTTTACATTGAAAATTCTACATTTTGGATGAAAATTTTGTTCATTATTGACTAAAAAATCTTTCTTCTTTTTTGGTTCAATTCAACTGTTTCTGATTTGAAATTGAAATTTCCACCTGGTTGAAATATCAACTATTATATTTTTTGTTATGAGTTTATTATTTTTTTTTCGAAAATTCGCAAATACTTGTTTAGAAATTGAACTACTTTGTTAATTAATAAGAAACAGAAACTAAATTAGCGACAAATTTTAATATTTTGAGTACGAATTTATTTATTATGAATACTCGTAGACATTTGAACAACTTTAAATAGTTCAGACAATTTTTTTGTTTACATATTTTATTTTTGCTATTTTTCGTGAAAAATGTGAATTGTACGTAATATTGCGGTTTATGGACGCTTTTTGAAAGTTAAAAAAAAAATCATTAATCGGTAATTTAAGAATACCCAGTCATTTGTTAACCAATATTCAATTGTTTAAACAATTTTAAATCGTTTAAATATTTGTTTTTTTCAGTTAACTCGCGAAATGAACGTATTTTCTAGATTTTATGAGTTATTTAATCAATGATAACAATAAAATAATTTGTTCACATAATTTTACAATTATTTAAATAATACGTATTTGTTCAACTATATATTTTACCTGAAAAAAAGCAGGAGAAACATTTTATCTCACTAAATTTTCTACAAATTTTAATATTTTTAAGTACTAATTTGTTTATTATGAATACTCGTAGATGTTCAAACAACTTTAAATTGTTTAAACAATTTTTTTTCTTTACATATTTTATTTTTGCTATTTTTCGGAAGATTGGAATATTTTTATGTTCTACTTTGCTTTTTAAGCATACTCTTAAATGTTTAAACAAATTTAAATTGTTTAAACAATTAATATTAGTTAACAAATGGCTGTTCATTCCTTAATTACCGATTAATGATTATTTATTTTTAAAAAACTTTTAAAAAGCGTCAATATACCGCAATATTGAGTAAAATTCAAATTTGTCACTTATGGGGTTTTCTTTGGGGACCCATAAGAGTGGCTTAAAGTTATTCAACCTCAAAATTTATAAATGATTCTCCTTCTCTGACGAATTCTGAAAAATATACTGAAACACGGAATTATTTGTAACATATTATCACATTTAAATATTAGATTTACAAAAAGCTGACTTTTTCCCATGTTAAATCAATGGGAAACTTCATGGTCTTTGCGCCACCCCTAAATATTAACCGATTTTGCTCAAATTTGGAGATTTTTTTGGGGGCATTCGAACAAAAGTGGGGAAGGGGAGTGAGAGCAGAGAAATTCGAAGAAAAAAAATCCACCAAGTGTAAATAAGAACCACCCTAATGTATCTGATTACACATTTCAAATTTTTTTTATTATGATGATACCATTAAGCCATTTCCCTTTCGGGGTAGGCGTGACTCGCTCGATTGGAAAATAGTAGTGTTGGGAACAAGGTATAGATTTTTTAGATTGATCTAGAATTGTCGTGTTATTTATTTAAGTAACACATTTGTTCCGCAAAACTGCTCCGACCCAGGTTTCTGATCAATCTCTCTAGCGATCACCCCAAGTGAAGAGCTTCACAAGGTTGTTATGCGAGGTTCCCCACTCGGGCACATTAGTATTCAAGGTCTTTTATTTCAAGCGTCATTCACTCTATTCACATTCTTTTTATGAATTATTTGTCGCCACACTTTTCTGTCCTAGCATACTTCTCTGGCTTCCTTCACGTCCATGCATTTTTTCATGCAAGCTCTCCTGTTTCTATGGCTTCTTATGTATTTTCGGATTACGGTCTCATTCACACATTCTAACCATTCTTTCCGCCGTCTGCCTCTGGGCATACTGCCATTTACTTTACCTTTATACACTTGTTTCGTTAGACGTTCATCTTTCATTCTTTCAACATGTCGGAATCATTCTAACTGATTTCTTTGCCACGTGTGAACTTTTATCTCTTTTGCACCACATTCTTTGAGGATTATTCGGTTTGATGTTTTTAATCCGCCTTGAATCAATCAGATAAATATCAGTATTGTATAGTAGGGTGATTTTTTTTTGGCTAATTTTTTAAATTCAACTTGGCACCCCTACAAATTGCTCCTTTTACCGAGAGAATGACCTCTGATTTGTTTCAGAATTTTGAAATAATATTTAGAGGTCGCTCAAGGCCATTTTAGGGCAAAAATGGCCATTCTTAATTATATTGACGCTATTTATTGATTACTAATTTCTGATGCGTATGAATTTTGTTCTTTACAAGTCAATATTTCACTCAGATTTCTTTCAGATTTTGACAATGACATTTAAAGGTGGCTCAAGGTCATTTTCTTAATAAAATGTTGATTCAAGAAACATTTTCTAGTTTTTCTTTCTATATAGAAGCAGTGTCAATTTATTCATTTGGGCAAAAGAAAAATTAGTCAAGTTGTTTGATAAATGTTTGTCCTATTATTTGAAGGACATTCAAGGTCATTTCGCAAAAAATGAGCTTTTTATAAATTGTGATAATGAAAAAACAGTGCTAACACTTGCATACTAGATGGTAGTTTAGCGCCAACTAAGTTTTCCTATTTCTTTTCTAAAAGGTAAATCATTACCCCTTCTTCTGTACTTATGATAATTAATTCTTCGCAATTACAATTTGAAAACGAAACTTGGTCATATATTAATAAAACGGCGATATCCTGCTGTTTTTAACGTTTTCTATTTTTATTTTAAAGCAAAATTAAAAAAAAATAACTACCATGAAAAAGAAATTTTTTTTGAATGACCATTTTACACAAAATGACCTTGAATGACCTTAATGTAATATGACACGCAGTTATGAAACCTTTTGACTAATTTTTCGCCGATATGCATAAATTGACACTGTTTCTCAAAAAAGAACTAGAGAAAATTTAATTTAATCAACATTTTATTAAGAAAATGACCTTGAGACACCATTGAAGGTCACTGCAAAAATCTAAAAAGAATCTGAGTGCAATATTGAATTGTAAAGAACACAATTCCTGAGCGCCAGAAATGAATAATGAATGAATAGCGTCAATTTAAGCAGGAATGATCATTTTTGTCCTAAAATGGCCTTGAACGACCTTTGAATGTTATTGTAAAAATCTGAAAAAAAATCTGAGTTGAATTGTGAAAATAACACAATTCATACGCGCCAGAAATGAATAATCAATGAATAGCGTCAATTTAAATAAGAATGGCCATTTTTGCCCTAAAATGGTCTTGAATGACCTTTGAATGTCATTGTAAAAATCTGAAAAAAATTTGAGTAGAATCTTGAATTGTGAAGAACACAATTCATACGCGCCAGAAATGAATAACCAATGAATAACGTCAATTTAATTAGGAATGGCGATTTTTGCCCTAAAATGGCCTTGA
>CAKNYM010052837.1:46409-56724 GCA_932195095.1 Andricus curvator
TACGCGCCAGGAATGAATAATGAATGACTAGCGTCAATTTAATTAGGAATGAGCATTTTTGTCCTAAAATGGCCTTGAGCGACCTATGAATGCTATTGTGAAAATCTGAGAAAAATAAGAGGTCATTTTCTCGGGAAAAGGAACAATTTGTAGTGGTATCAAGTTGGATTAAAAAAATAATAAAATGAAAAATCACCCTAATAAAGACCTTAACACCTTAACACGTTTAAAATTGAACAATTTCTTATAATTGAAGATATCGAATAAATTTATTTGACCAAGCTCACGAGAAACGAGTTTTTGTTCCTTGAAGTTGGTTTCCGAAGGGCGAGGAAAGAAGTATTGTTCGTCGTATAATGAGAAGTGGAGTCCCGGAAATTTGTCCTCGCTAACTACCATAAAACGATCCGGGAGTGACATCTGTGTCAATAAGGCGAATCCTCCAGGGATGCTGGTCGCGCTTCGGAGGGGCTTCAAACGCGATCATCCTCATTCAATCATCGATTTTATTTAGTTAATAAAACGATTATCCCGCCCTACTTGGTCCTCCACTTTGGCGCTTCAGTCGGCGTGGCGTCCGACAAGCGTCGCGTCGCTTGAGTCCGCTGAAACTGCTGTACGCCCCACGCCGTGGGCGCTGGACCAAAAATGTAATTTACATCCTTTTATGTTCACGAAATTGAAATATTTGCGAATTAATCCGTGCGACAGGATTATGGGCAGCCATTGGCACCAACCCCTCTTTTAAAAGTCCATTTCGCAGCTTCTCCAATTCGCAATTCAGCCAGACTCCTTCCTCTTTCTTAATGATTCGTCCTTTATTCCTCTCGAAAAATATATCACTGCTCCCCATTTCACGGTTCATTCAATTCGATTATGAGTGTAAGAACAGTAAATTCGCTTTAGCAGTTTCGAAGGTGATCGATGAGCAATTTTTTGTCTTGCGCCAGAAGCGGATGAAATTCAATTTTTTGTTTTATTGAATTCTAATGCGATGAATAGTTGTATTCTAGTTGGAGTTTCGGATAGTATCTGAAAGATCTCTATTGTTTCACCTTCGGTTTTTTTTATGAGGCGGAAACAATTTGTTCTTTTTTGCAGATTTTCAAAATAAAATATTTGAAATATGAGTAGGGGGAACCAAGAGTATTGATTTGCCTCTCTCTGAAATCGAATGATTAAATTCATCGGATCGTTGGATTTTTTTTAATCTACCTAAAATCTTTGTGAAATAATTGAAGTCTTTGTGAAATCTTTTAAATCTATCCGAAATCTACCTGGAACATTTGGTAATACTTGTGAAATTATTGAAATCTTTCGGAAATCATTGAAATCTTTGTGCAATTTTTGACATGTATCTGAAATCTGCGAAATATTTGAAATCTTTAGGAAATCTTTAAAATTTTTTGAAAATCATTGAAACCTTTGTGAAATATTTGGAAGTCTGTGGAAGTCTTTGCGAAATATTTGAAATATTTGATAATATTTGTGAAATATTTGTTACTATTTGTGAAATTATTGAAATCTTTGTTAAATCTTCGGGAAATCATTGAAATCTTTATGCACTCTTTGAAATGTATCTGAAATTTTTGTGAAATAAATGAAATCTTTGTGCGATCCTTCAAATCTATCTGAAATCTTGACGAAATATTTAAAATCTTGGGGAAATCATTGAAGTTTTTGTGAAATTTTTCTGAAATCTTTCGAAGTCTTTTCGAAATATTGAAAATATTTTTGAAATATTTGTTAATATTTGTAAAATCTATCTGAAATCTTGAAATCTTGACAATATATTTGTAATCTTTGGAAAATCATTGAAATCTTTTTAATCTACCAGAAATCTTTTGCGCAACGTTTAAATCTTTGTAAAATTAAAAAAAAATTGAAATCTTTGTGCAATCTTTGAAATCTATCAGAAATCTTGACGAAACATTTGAAGTCTTTGTAAAGTTTTTCAAATTATTGAAATCTTTGTGAAGTCTTTCTGAAATCTTTGGAACTCTTTCCGAAATATTTGAAATATTCTTGAAGAATTTGATAATATTTGTGAAATTATTGAAATCTTTGTGCAATCTTTGAAATCTATTGGAAATCTTCACAAAATATATGAAATCTTTGAAATTGTTGTAAAATCCTTGAAACCTTTGTGAAATCTTTGGAAGTCTTTTCGAAATATTTGAAATATTTTTGATATATTTAATAATATTTGTGAAATATTTGTGAAATTATTGAAATCTTTGTGCAATCTTTGATATCTATCTGAAATCTAGACGAAATATTTGAAATCTTTGGGAAATCATTTTGAAATCTATTTCAAATTTTTGTGAAATTATTGAAATCTTTGTGAAATAATTGAAATCTTTGTGCAATCTTTGAAATCTATCGGGAATCTTGACAATATATTTGAAATCTTTGGGAAATCATTGAAATCTTTGTGAAGTCTTTCTGAAATCTTTGGAACTCTTTTCGACATATTTGAAATATTCTTGAAATATTTGTGAAATTATTGAAATATTTGTGCAATCTTTGATATCTATTTGAAATCTTCACAAAATATATTAAATCTTTCAAATTTTTGTAAAATCCTTGAAACCTTTGTGAAATCTTTGTGAAATCTTTGGAAGTCTTTTCGAAATATTTTTGAAATATTTAATAATATTTGTGAAATATTTGTTTAAATTTGTGAAATTATTGAAATCTTTGTGCAATCTTTGAAATCTATCTGAAATCTTGACGAAACATTTGAAATCTTCGAAATCTTTGTAAAGTTTTTTTGAAATCTTTGAAAGTCTTTTCGAAATATTTAAAATATTGTTGAAATATTTGTTAATATTTGTGGAATTATTGAAATCTTTGTGAAATCATTTTGAAATCTATTTGAAATTTTTGTGAAATTACTGAAATCTTTGTGCAATAATTGAAATCTTTGTGCAATCTTTGAAATCTATCTGGAATCTTGACAATATATTTGAAATCTTTGAGAAATCATTGAAATCTTTGTGAAATCTTTTTAATCTACCCAAAATCTTTGCGCAACCTTTAAAATCTGTGTGAAATTAAAAAAAAATTGAAATCTTTGTGCAATCTTTGAAATCTATCTGAAATCTTGACGATACATTTCAAATCTTTGTCAAGTTTTGAAAATTTTTGGGAAATCATTGAAATCTTTGAAATCTTGACGGAGCATTTGAAATCTTTGTGAAGTTTTGAAAATTTTTGGGAAATCATTGAAATCTTTCTGACATTTTTGGAAGTCTTTTCGAAATATTTGTGAAATATTTGTTAATATCTCTGAAACTATTGAAATCTTTGTGAAATCTTTCGGAGATCTTCGAAAATCTTTAAGAAATATTCTAAAAATATTTTATATTATTTGTGAAATTATTGAAGTCTTTGTGAAATCTTTGGGAAATCAGTGAAGAAGCGGATGAAATTCAATTTTAAGTACTACGTAGCGCGTCCTCAGGTTGCGGATAGAGGAACGGCCCGTGAGGCTGAACAGCCCCTAAGGTTAGCTGCGAATACAAGAATAAGCAGTCGCGGACAGCCGATAGGAACCAGTCGTGTCTGTGGTGAATTCAGCACTGGTAGAAAATAGGTACACGACAACCATGGCTTGGGAGGACCCACCCATTCGCGTTCATACGCAGTGGGTGGGTTCTGGCAAGCCGAGGTGCAGCGTGTATCCACCTAGAAACTATACCCGAACCAAAACTAAAAATCTTGTAAGGGAAAAATCCTGCTGCCCATTGGACACTGCAGCGATGACACTGCCCGCAAGGGATGTGTGGAATGATTCGCCTGCATAGGGCCAAAGGGGTATTGATGCCAGTAGGCGCGCTGCCTTGCAGGGGGACGTTAGGGTACGAGGATGAAACTGTAATGTGTCTGACGACAAGTTGACATGGTCCTTGTCAGAGTCGGAAAGCTCCCATACTTAGACCTAGGGAGGTATGGGGGTTATCACTCCTGGGACAGTGGACTCACCTACGATCGGAATAGGATCCTAACGTGCGGATTATCTTGAAACTACCATGGCTAACTTACAAAAACAAAAAACTACAGTTAAAGATCTAAGGGTGGGAACTCTAAACGCGCGTAGTCTAAAAACTGGCCGACTTAGCGAACTCATTAAGATAGCAATTGAATACAAAACTGACTTAATAGCACTTCAAGAAACCTGCTGGTCGGGCGATTTCGCGTCAATTTCTAAGGATGACTATACTTTTCACTATGGGGGAGCTAAGGGGCAAAGACTGGGGACTGGTTTTCTTATTAATAAACGAATTTCGCAAGCACTTATCGACATGCAATTCATTAATGACCGGTTATCATACATTGTACTAAAGGGTAATTTCAGCAAACACGTATTAATCAATGTGCACTGCCCCACCGAGGACAAAGACGAAGACACTAAAGATCTTTTTTATGAAACAATCGAGCAGGTTTTTGACAAGTTCTCAACGTTTGACGCAAAAATAGTATTGGGGGACTTCAACGCGAAAATTGGAAAAGAACCAATGTATAGGCCTACAATAGGATCAGAAAGTTTGCATGACGTCAGTAATGATAATGGAACCAGAGTAATAAACTTTGCAGCTTCAAAGAACCTCGTTGTCAAAAGCACATATTTCAAGCATAAAAATATACATAAGGCCACCTGGACATCACCAGATGGTAAAACTCACAATCAGATTGATCACGTTCTAATAGACAGAAGACGTCATACAAACATTCTCGATATAAGATCGTATAGGGGAGCGGATTTAAATTCAGACCATTTTCTCGTGATAGTAAAACTAAGATCTAGGCTAGCGCTAAGTAAGAAAACAAGCCGCACAGAGCCAACAGTTCGTTTCAATATAGATAAGTTCAAAACAGCAACAGAAACATTAAATTACCAAGTTGAGATTTCTAATAGTTTCGACGCTCTCCAAGAACAGAGAGACGATAACAATAATCGCGAGGAGGACCCGGAAACCCTGTGGAGCAATACGAAAAAGGCGATAAAGGCAGCCGCGAAACTTTCGATAGGTTTTAAGAAAGTAACCAAAAGCAAACCATGGTTTGACGAAGAGTGCAAACTCTGGTTTGAGAAACGTCGGAAGGCCAGACTAAGTAGTTTACAAAATAAGTGCGATCAAACACATAAGAAATATCTCGAGATTAGCAAAAGTACAAATAGGCTCTATAGATCCAAGAAAAGGGAGTGGGAAAAGAATAAAATACTAGCAATAGAAGCGCATAATAAACAAAATAACCCGCGTGAGATGTACAGGGGAATCAATTTTATAAGGAAAGGCTTTCAAAGTAGAACGGAAGTAATGAGGGACGAAAATGGCAATCTAGTAGCCGATGCGACAGAGAGACTGAATTTATGGAAAGATTATTTCGATAAACTATTAAATGTACGTGAAGCCCCCGTTGAAGGTAATCTCGGCGAAATCCACACTGCTGATCTATTAATTAACGATCCTACTGATATAGAAATAGAAATGGCCATCAAGAAGTTGAAAAATAACAAAGCCGCGGGCATCGATGACCTACCGTCAGAACTGATAAAAAATGGAGGCCCTTGCCTCACAAGGCAAATTTGTAAATTGATACGCGCAGTTTGGAAAACAGAACGCATGCCGGAAGAATGGAATACCTCTATCATTATTCCCATCTTTAAAAAAGGCGATAAAACTAACTGTAACAACTATCGGGGAATTTCACTTGTGCCTTCGTGCTACAAGATCCTGTCTAATGTTATCCTAAGTAGACTAACTCCTTTTGCCGAGGAAATCATTGGGGATTACCAGTGTGGATTCCGCCGAAACCGATCTACAAGCGATCAAATGTTTACAATTAGACAACTGTTAGAAAAGAAATGGGAATTTAAAGAAGCAGTACATCAGCTATTTATCGATTTTAAAAAAGCTTACGACTCTATTATACGCGCGCGAATGTACTGGATCCTAGAGTTCTTGGGTGTGCCAAGAAAATTGGTTAGACTTATCGAAATTTGCTTAAGCGGCAGTAAGGGTAGAATACGCGTAAACGGTAGTTTATCTGAAGAGTTTTCGATCCGCGATGGCCTGAAACAGGGCGATGCACTTTCGTGCGTCCTTTTTAACTTAGTTTTAGAATACGTGGTTAGGCAAGTGCAGGCGAATCCGACCGGTGCTACCCTCAATGGGGTAATACAAATTCTTGGATATGCGGATGATCTCGACGTACTAGGGGATGATAAAGAAACGGTAGCTAAAAATGCAGAAATCTTGATCGCAAAAGCCAAAGAGATTGGCTTGGAAGTTAGCGAATCGAAGACAAAATATATGACCGTCGTCAGGTCCGGACAAAGTAATCAAGACGGGGATCTAATGGCCGGAAATATGAAATTCGAAAGGGTTAACGAGTTTAAATACCTCGGGTCTATTATAACTAGCGAAAATAAGATTAAAACGGAAATCAATGCGCGGCTACATGCTGGCAATAGGTGCTATTATGCAGCAAACACGCTACTAAAATCGCGATCGCTATCTAGAAACATCAAAGTAAGAATTTACAAAACGATAATAATGCCGGTCGTCATGTACGGGTGTGAAACGTGGGCGCTGACGAAAGGAGAAGAGAATAGGTTTAGAGTTTTCGAGAATAAAGTACTTAGAAAAATCTATGGTCCAAAAAGGGACGAAGAGACCGGCGAGTGGAGAAAACTGCATAATAATGAGCTGCACGCTCTCTACGGGTCAGCAAATATTAATAGAGTAATGAAAGCGCGTAAATTAAGATGGGCGGGGCATGTAGCAAGAATGGGCAATGAAAGAACAGTGGCGCAAGTTTTAAGAGGGAGACCGACTGGTAAGAGACCCCTAGGCAGACCGAGAAACAGATGGGAGAAAAATGTAAGGGATGATCTAAAAGAACTAGGACATGATTACTTAAACTGGATGGAGAATGCACAAGATAGAGATGTGTGGCGGTCTCGGGTAGATGAGGCAATGAACTTTCGAGTTCGAACTGCTAATCTATAATAATAATAATAATTGAATTATAATGCGGTGAATAGTTGTATTCTAGTTGGAGTTTCGGATAGTATCTGAAAGATCTCTATTGTTTCACCTTCGGTTTTTTTATGAGGCGGAAACAATTTGTTCTTTTTTGCAGATTTTCAAAATAAAATATTTGAAATATGAGTAGGGGGAACAAAGAGCGGCGGAGCCCTGGGGGGGCACAGGGGGCAATGCCCCTCTGAAATCGAACAGGGAGGGGCAAAGTATTGATTTGTCTCTCTCTGAAATCTAATGATTAAATTCTTCGGTCGCTCGATTTTTCCAAAAATCTACCTAAAATCTTTGTGAAATAATTTAAATCTTTGTTAAATCTTTTTAATCTGCCCGAAATCTTTGCGCAACCTTTAATATCTTTGTGAATTTTTTGTGAAATAATTGAAATCCTAGTGCAATCTTTGGAATCTATCTAAAATCTTGATGAAGTATGTGAAATCTTTGAAATTTTTGGAAAATCATTTAAACCTTTGTGAAATCTTTGGAAGTCTTTTCGAAATATTTTTGAAATATTTGTTACTATTTGTGAAATTATCGAAATCTTTGTTAAATCTTTGGGAAATCATTTAAATCTTTATGCACTCTTTAAAATCTATCTGAAATTTTTTGATATAAATGAAATCTTTGTGCGATCTTTCAAATATATCTGAAATCTTGACGAAATATTTGAAATTTCGGGGAAATCATTGAATTTTTGGTGAAATTTTTCTGAAATCTTTGAAAGTCTTTTCGAAATATTTAAAATATTTTAAAAATATTTGTTGATATTTGTAAAATTATTGAAATCTTTGGGAAATCATTGAAATCTTTGTGAAATCTTTTTAATCTGCCCAAAATTTTTGCGGAACCTTTAAAATCTCTGTGAAATTGAATTAAATTGAAATCTTTGTTTAATCTTTGAAATCTATCTGAAATCTTGACGAAACATTTGAAGTCTTTGTAAAGTTTTTAAAATTTTTGGGAAATCTTTTTGAAATCTTTCTAATAACTTTGGAAGTCTTTTCGGAATATTTGAAATATTCTTGAAATATTTGATAATATTTGTGAAATTATTAAAATCTTTGTGCAATCTTTGAAATCTATCTGAAATCTTCACAAAATATATGAAATCTTTGAAATTTTTGTAAAATCCTTGAAACATTTGTGAAATCTTTGGAAGTCTTTTCGAAATATTTGAAATATTTTTGAAATATTTAATAATATTTGTGAAATATTTGTTAATATTTTTGAAATTATTGAAATCTTTGTTAAATCTTTGGGAAATCATTGAAATCTTAGTGCGCTCTTTGAAATCTATCTGAAGTTTTTGTGAAATAATTGAAATCTTTGTGCAATCTTTGAAATCTATCTGAAATCTTGACAATATATTTGAAATATTTGGGAAATATTTTTAATCTACCTGAAATCTTTGCACAACCTTTAAAATCTTTGTGAAATTTAAAAAAAATTGAAATCTTTGCGCAATATTTGAAAGATTTGTGAAATCTTTTGGAAATCATTGAAATCTTCGTGAAATCTTCCTGAAATCTTCGAAAATCTTTAAGAAATATTTTTAAAATATTTGATAATCTTTGTGAAATTATTAAAATCTTTGTGAAATCTTTGGGAAATCAGCGAAGAAGCGGATGAAATTCAATTTTTGTTTTATTAAATTATAAAGCGGTGAATAGTTGTATTATAGTTGGAATTCCAGATACTATCTGCAAGATCTTTATTGTTTCACCTTCGGGTTTTTTTTATAAGGCGGAAAAAATTTGTTATTTCTTGCAAATTTTCAGAATAAAACAACTGAATTATGAGTAGGGGAAACCAAGAAGCAGCGGAGCCCTAGGGGGCAAAGTGGCTATGCCCCCCCCCCCCAGAAATCGACCAGGGAGGAGCAAAGTATTGATTTGGCCCCCTCTGAAATCGAATGAGTAAATTCATCGGATCGTTTGATTTTTCCTAAAAATCTACCTAAAACCTTTGTGAAATAATTGAAATCTTTTTAATTTATCCGAAATCTTTGCGCAACCTTTAAAATCTTTGTGAAATTGTTGTGAAATAATTGAAATCTTTGCGCAATCTTTGAAATCTATCTTAAATTTTAACGAAATATTTGAAATCTTTCAAATTTTCGGGATATTATTGAAATCTTTCTGAAATCTTTGGAGGTATTTTAAAAATATTTGAAACATTTGATAATATTTGTGAAATATTTGTGAAATTATTGAAATATTTGTTAAATCTCTAAGAAATCATTAAAATATTTGTGCACCCATTCAAATATATCTAAAAATTTTGTGAAATAATTGAAATCTTTGTGCAATCTTTGTAATCTATTTGAAATCTTGACGAAATATTCAAAATATTTGTGAAGTCTTTGAAATTTTCGGGAAATCATTGAAATTTTTGTGAAATCCTTTCAATCTATCCGAAATCTTTGCACAACCTTTAGAATCTTTGTGAAATTTTTTTTTTTAATTGAAATCGTTGTGCAATCTTTGAAATTTATCTGAAATCTTGACGAAGCATTTGAAATCTTTATGAAGTTTTTGAAATTTTTGGGAAGTCATTGAAATCTTTGTGAAATATTTGGAATTCTTTTCGAAATATTCAAAATATTTAATAATATTTGTGAAATATTTGTGAAATTATTGCAATCTTTGTGAAATCTTTCTGAACACTTTTAAATCTAACTGAAATTTCTGTGAAATAGTTAAAATATTTGTGCAATCTTTGAAATTTATCTGATGTCCTGGCGAAATATTTTTAATCTTTGTGAAGTCTTTGAAATCTTGGGGAAATCATTTAAATCTTTGTGAAATTTTTCTGAAATCTTTGGAAGCCTTTTCGAAGTATTTAACATATTTTTGAAATCTTTGTGCACTCTTTGAAAGGCCGTAGCAGGATAAGCATGGTCTGGGTGCCCCCGCATGGATTTGCTTCATATTTAGGAGATAAGTTTCTTTCATTATGAAACTAATTTACCCGAAGTGCCAAGTTCAAAAAAAAATTTTCACAAAAATTATAAATAAATTTTGAAAAATTAAAAAAATCAATTTTCTCAAAATTGGCTCAACCGATTTTGATGGTTCAAATATATATTATAGAAGGTACTAAGACAATTTAAAAAAAAAATTGACACCTAATTCCTTTCAGGAGAAGGGTGTGAAAAAAATTATTGTAATTTTGTAACAATTTTTTTTAAATGAAGTACTTCTTGCACGCCTACCATTTTTGCCTATATCATGCTCACATTCAAGGCTCCAAAATATATTTTT
>CAKNYM010052837.1:72173-84299 GCA_932195095.1 Andricus curvator
TCTTTAAAATTAATGGTTTTTTAATTGTAAATCTTCAGAATTGTAAAACCTCGAATTTCAAATCGTGAAAAATGAAGAATTTTCTATTATAAATCTTCAAAAATGAACTATTCCAAAAAAATGTTTCAAATTATATACCTTCAAAATAAAAATCTTGAAAATTGAATAATTTGTAATTCTGTGTTTTCAAAATTCAAGAATTTCTAATTGTATCTCTTCAAACTTGCTGAACTTTAAACTGTAAATCTTCAAAATTGAAGATTTTATAATTTTGACAATTTGCAATTCAAAGTTATGCAAGTTTTAGATTTATATTAACTTAGACGGTAGAAAGTTCAACTACTTCTTTGTTAAAAATTAATTTTGTTGGTTGAAGATTTACCTCCTTGGTTGAAAATTTAACTATTTTGTTGAAAATTCGTTTCATTTTGGTTGAAAATCAATTTTTTTTTTACTGAAAATTTAATTATTACATTTTTTGTGAACATTTTATATTGTTTATTTGTAAATTCAAACATTCGTTTGACAATTCTTTTTTTTTAGTTGAAAACTCAAGTATTGAGTTGAAAATGTATGTACTTTGATGATAATTTACCTCTTTTGTAGAAATTTAATCTTCTTGGTTAAAAAAATTAACTTTTTACTTGATAATTTAATTCTTCAGTTGTATATTGAACTCTCGGAAAATTGATCTTTTTTGGTCGAAAATTCATGTATTTTGTTTAAAAAAACTGATTGGTTGACAATTAATTCGCTTTGATTGAGGATTCAACTATTTTATTAAAATTTTATCTTTCTTGGTTGAATTGAAAAATTTTTCATTAAAAACCAAAATATTTTTCAGGTGATATATCAACTATGACAGTTTTCGTCGAGAATTCATATTTTTTAGTTAAAGCTTAATTTTTTGGTTGAATATTCATAATTTTAGTTAAAAACCAACCTCTTTTGAAAACATGTTATCTTCATTGGTTCAAAATGCAATTAGTTAAAATTGAATTTTTTTGGTTGGGGATTCAACTATTTTATTAAAAAATGGTCTTTTTTATGAAATAAACTCGTTTTAATTTTAAATTTAAGCCTTTTTTTGTTAAAATATTAAAATATACTTTTTTGTTTAAAGTTCATATTTTCGGGTTGAAAATTCAGCTGTTTTATAGAAAAATCGTCTTTTTGGCACAATTCTACAACTTAGTAGACAGTTAAACTACTTGGTTAAAAATTAACATTTTTCTTGAAAATTGATATTTTCGGTTTGAAATTAAACTACTTTGGTAGAAAATTAAAAATTTCAGTTAAAGATTAAACTGTTTATTTTAAATTAAAAATATGATGCTGGTAATTCCTTTTTTCTTAAATCAATTTTTTTATCTGAAAATGTAGCTATTCCATCTTTGGTTAAAAATTTGTATTTAATAAGTTGAAAATTCGACTGTTTAGTAAAAAATTTATGTATTTTTTTAAAAATTTGTCTATTTGAATAGCAAATTAATCTGGCTTATTAAAAAAAATCATTCTTTTTTGTTGAAAATTTATCTTTTTGGTTCAGGATTCAACTTTTTCATTAGAAATTCAATTTTTTTAGTTAAGTCTATTTTTCATTTTTTTTTAAATTATTTTCTAAACTGAAAATTTTACGGTTCATTTTTGTTTTTTGAAAACATTGATCAAATCTTAAAACATTTTAATGAATTCATCCCGTGCTCTTTTTTAAATTTCTTCAAAATTTAGATAACTTTCAAGCAAATTGAAAAAAAATTCAACTACAAATTGTTTTTTTATTATAATTATAAATAATCGATAATTATGAATATTTAGTAATTCATTTTATTTTTATTTTAGTTACATTTTCGACGACTATGTCTTCTTTCAAATTCAAACTAATTATTTTTAAAGACAAAATTACAATTTTAATTAATATGTTGGCCTATCTCTTAATGTTTCTTTTTAAAATTATATAGCCTCACTTTTTTCGAAAATAATTTTTTTTATTAGAATAATAAACAATACAAATTATGAACATTTAGACATTTATTTTACTTTCATTTACATTATCAAAGACAATTACATACTTCTAATTTTAACTAACAATACAAAATTATGAAATTTTAGAATTTTATTTGATTTAACTTTCAGTTACATTTTCAAATAATGTTACGTCCTTTTAATTGTAACAGTTATTGCAATCTGAAACAATTGAAAATATGAATTCATCCTGTGCTATTTTTTTCAAATTTCCAAGAATTATTAATTATTTAAATAATTTTCATAAGCAAATTAACAGCTTGGCCATTTTTCAACGAATAGGATCAATTAGTTTAGGGAATGAAGAAAAAATGTATTTCCAAGAACTCTTGTCTACAAATCTTTGCAAATTTACAATAATTATTATTAACTATTTCAACAAATTAAGAGTTTGGCCATTTTTCAACGAATAGGCTCAATTTTTTTACGGAATCACCAAGAATGTGTTTCCAATAACTCTTTTCTACGATACTTTGTGGAACAATAATTATTATTTATATAAACATTTTTTATAAACATATTCAGAGTTTGGCTACTTTTCACAGAATAGGCACAATTTGTTCACGGAGTCAACTAAAAATGTCTTTCCGACGACTATTTTCTATATTGCTTTGTAAATTGTAAATCCTAACAAAATTTAGAGTTTGGCTATTTTTCAATAAATAGGCTCAATTTTCGTACAGAATTAACTAAGAATATATTATATCCAATGACTCCTTTGTATGATTCTTTGCAAATTTTTAAGAATTATTATTTAAAAATTTTCATAAGCAAATTAGGAGCTCAAACATTTTTCAACGAATAGGATCAATTAGGTTAGGGAATCAAGGAAGAATGTATTTCTAATAACTGTTTTCTACGATACTTTGCACATTTACAATAATTATTATTATTCAAACAATTTTTATAAACATATTCAGTGATTGGCTTATTTTCGAGAAATAGGCACAATTTCTTTACAAGGACAACTGAGAAAAGTCTTTCTGATGACTCTTTTCTATGTTGCTTCTGTAAATTTACAAGAATGATTATCTATTTAAACAATTCCCATAAAAAAATTTAGAGTTTTGCTATTTTTCAACGAATAGGCTCAATTTTTTCACGGAATCAACAAGGAATGTATTTCCAATAAGTCTTTTCTACGTTACTTTGCAAATTTATAATCATTATTGATTATTTAAACAATTTTCTTAAACATGTTCAAAATGTTGCCATTTTTCAACGAAGAGGCTCAATTTTTTTAAGGAATTACCAAGAATGTGATTCCAATAACTCTTTTCTACGATACTTTTTAAAACAATAATTATTAGTTATATGAACATTTTTATAAACATATTCAGAGTTTGGCTACTTTCCACAGAATAGGTACAATTTGTTTCCGGAGTCAACTAAAAATATCTTTCCGATGACTGTTTTCTATATTGCTTTGTAAATCTACAAGAATTAATAATAGTTTACGCAATTTTCCTAACAAAATTTAGAGTTTGGCTATTTTTCAAGAAATAGGCTCAATTTTCGTACAGAAATAACTAAGAATATATTATATCCAATGACTTTTTTGTATGATTCTTTGCAAATTTTCAAGAATCATTATTTAAAAATTTTCATAAGCAAATTAGAAGCTTGAACATTTTTCAACGAATAGGATCAATTAGTTTAGGGAATCAAGAAAGAATGTATTTCTAATAACTGTTTTCTACGATACTTTGCAAATTTACAATAATTATTAATTATTCAAACAATTTTTATAACCATATTCAGAGATTATCTTATTTTCTAGGAATAGGCACAATTTGTTTACAAGGTCAACTAAGAAAAGTCTTTCTGATGACTCTTTTTTTTATGTTGCTTCTGTAAATTTACAAGAATTATTAATTATTTAAACAATTCCCATAAACAAATTCAGACTTTGGCTATTTTTCAACGAATAGGCTCAATTTGTTCACGGAATCAACAAAGAATGTATTTCCAATAAGTCCTTGCTACGCTAATTTGCAAATTTGTAATAATTATTAATTATTTAAACAATTTTCTTCAACACATTCAAAAGTTGGCTATTTTTCAAGGAATAGGCACAATTTGTTTACGGAGTCAACTAAGATTGTCTTTCCGATGACTCATTTCTATGTTGTTTGGTAAATTTACAAAAATTAATAATTATTTAAACAACTTTCATAAACAAATTTAAAGTTTGGCTATTTTTCAACGAATAGGGTCAATTTTTCACACAATTAACTGAGAATATCTTTCCGATAACTTTTCTCTATTATGCTTTGCAAATTTCCAAGATTTACTAGTCATTTAAATAATTTCCATGAGAAATTGCAGAGTTTGGCTATTTTTCAACGAATAGGCTCAATTTATTTACTGAATCAACAGAGAATGTATTTACAATAAGTCCCACCTACGTTAGTTTGCAAATTTACAATAATTATTAATTATCTAAGCAATTTTCTGTAACATATTCAAAATTTGGCTATTTTTCAAGGAATAGACACAATTTGTTTACGGAGTCAACTAAGACTGTCTTTCCGATGACTCATTTCTATGTTGTTTGGTAAATTTACAAAAATTAATAATTATTCAAACAACTTTCACAAACAAATTCAAAGTTTGGCTATTTTTCAAAGAATAGGCTCAATTTGTTTACGGAATTTACAAAATAATTGCATGTAAATTAATTGGACGCGCGGGGAGCGCGCTTTTGAGGTTCTAGTTTTGTTGAAAATTAATCCTTTTCATGAAAAATTAATCTTCTTGTTTGAAAATTCATCTTTGTAGGTTAAAAATTCAGCTTTTTGGTAAAAAATCCAACTATTTGGTCAAAAATGCAACTACTAAATTTTGTTGTGAACCAAAAATTAAACATATTTTTTTTTTATAATGAGGCAAACAAAATAAGAAACGGGGCTTTACGAAATAGCTTTGGCACCATTAAACTCAAAGTTATTGGTTCCTGTATTCAAATAGGGGATTGGAAAAATGCACACGAACGGAGGCACGATTAGGTTGCAATTTATTAGTTTTAATAAAACGAAACAAGTCGCCCGAATAAATATTCATAGGGGTGCATGGTAGGATGGGCTAAAGATGCGCGAAGGGGACAACCCAAAGGCCATTAGCGAGATTGGTATACATATACTGTAACTTTAGGAACGATCTCGAATTATATATCGGGCTGTTAAATTTCAAACTATTTAACTTAAAAATTTGTATATTTAGTATTAGATCCACGATTATTTACAGTTGCTATATCATATTACATTCCTGCGTTTACAGTCTAAATTATGGCGTCTTCGCGGTCGGTCGATTTTCTCTCTTTCAAAGTAAAATCCTAAAGCCCAGTTAACCGGTCTATTTCTGCACGATTATTTTTCAGCCATTTCTTTATCGAAAACACGTTATTTAATCCAACTCTTTTGCCAAATCACCACTCAAAAAATGAAGAATTTCTTTGAAGACAAAAGGCCGAATCCCAGTTAATCAGCAGGATAAGTTCATAACTTTTATTTTTTCAAAATAAATAAATTCTAAGATTATAAATTTTTGAAATTGAACTATTCTTTGTGTTGCGGGGGGAGGGGGGGTACACTCTTTATATGTCATAAATTAAATTACGTTAAAACACAATATCCATTTATTTTGGTTGAAAGTTCTCTTTGTTTTAAAACATTATAAACGACTTTTCATTTTCAATCCAATGATCTGAGAGAATTTGAAAATATTTTCCGGGAACTTTGGGACGTTTTGGATCTCAGATTTCAAGAAATATAGGATTCCATGAGATTTTCGCGACTTTCTATCATCTTTTATGAGCAAATTTCACGGTATTTCAAAAACTTTGAGGTATATTGAGATCTTTCCTAATTTGAGAGAATTTTCGAGTTCTTTGTGATATTTTAAATGATTTTAACGAATTTTCAAATTAATACAGTGGTTGAAGGAAATTCGAGGAAATTTAAGGAGTCTAGATTCTTCTTTTCGTATTTTTCCAACGTGGACACATGGACACTTGACACAGTGAACAAAAAAAAGGCTATTTCCTGCGTTTTCAGTCTAAATTATGGCGTCTTCGCGGTCGGTCGATTTTCTCTCTTTCAAAGTAAAATCCTAAAGCCCAGTTAACCGGTCTATTTCTGCACGATTATTTTTCAGCCATTTCTTTATCGAAAACACGTTATTTAATCCAACTCTTTTGCCAAATCACCACTCAAAAAATGAAGAATTTCTTTGAAGACAAAAGGCCGAATCCCAGTTAATCAGCAGGATGAGTCATAACTTTTATTTCTTGAAAATAAATAAGTTTTAGGATTATAAATTTTTGAAATTGAACTATTCTTTGTGTTTCATATTAACTCCTATCAAATACAACGCTGCTGAAGGCTGGTAACCTTCTCAGCATAAATCACCAACCAATTGAGACTCTCGGTTTCCTTTCTCTATCCTCACCCCCCCCCCCCCCACACACACACACAGTAACAGAAGTATTGGTGGGACTGACGTTACAGATAGACTATCCACCGTACGACGAATAATCACTTAACTTGGACATGATTTCGGCTCGCAAAACAAATTTCGCGCATAAAGGTGATAGTTGGGTGTACAATCTAAACATGAATAATACAAACAATAAAGTAGCCTCGGAATGGACTGAAACTTGGATTGACGAAATGCATACACACGGTAAACGTAAAGGTCGAGTTTCAGGCGATGATTGGAGACTGGGTGTCTGGAATGCTAGAGGAGTGAATGACCTTAAAATAAGAGAACTACGAGAAACTATGCGTGCAAGGAAACTAGATATTTTATGTGTACCTGAGACGAAGAAAAAGGGTTGCGAAAGTAGAAACATAGAAAATGGGGTGTTGAAAGGCGGTTTTGAAATATGGTCAGGAGTAGGTAGTGAATCAAATCGTAGTCAAGGGGTCGGTTTAATTATGAATGAAAAAGCAAGACAGCATCTCAAAGATCATGATTTTGTATCTCCCAGATTGTTGTGGGCTAGACTGAAGGTAGGAATCAGAAGGTTATTTATCATAGCGTGCTACGCCCCAGTTGACAGTGAGCCGCGAGAAGTCAAAGACGCTTTCTGGGACACTTTAAATGACACAATAAGTACTTGCGATCCAGGTGAAAGAATAATTCTGCTAGGAGATATGAACGGATGGGTCGGCGTTCAACGTCAGGATACAGATACAGAAAGGGTACTAGGTAAATTTGGGGATCCAAGATAAAATTATAACGGGGAAAAATTAGTTAGCTTATGCTTAGAAAAGGGCCTATTTATTACCAATACTTGGTTTCGACATAAAATGATCCACACGTACACTTGGTGTAAAGGAAATAACCGCAGTGTAATTGACTTCGTTATTGCGGATGAAAGACTAAGAGAACTAGTCAAAGATACAAGAGTCATGAGGGGTTCCGAATGCAATACTGATCATTATCTTTTAATCTCTAAAATAAACTTAGGCCGGGGATGGAAAAGAAACAGAACAGAAAAAACGAAACAAACTCGAATAAAGATTGAAAATTTACAGAAACCGGAAGTGCGAATAGAGTTTCAAAATAAGTTAAGCGAACGCATAGATAGGGCAACTTGGGAAGCGCTTACGAGCAATAAAGATATAGAGGGCGCGTGGTCTTTATTACGGGATACCATTGTTAAAAGTGCGATTGAAGTGTGTGGTACGGCAGTGATAGGGAGAAAGTCTGGCGATGCGTGGTGGAATGATGAAATTGCGGCAGCCCAAAAAGAAAAGAAAGAAGCGCACGACAGAACGTTGCACATTACAGGTATTAGCGATGAGGAGAGAAATAGACTTAAAAATGATTACAGACACAAAAAGAGAAAAGTTAAACGACTAGTCAAAGAGAGTAAAGAGAAAATCAGAACAGAAGAAGAGAGGAAAATACAAAACAGCTTTGAAGGAATGATGAAACTATTATATAAACAGTTGAAGGAAAGTAAAAATACAGAGTTTGCGAGCATGAGAAACAGCAAAGGTGAAATGCTATATGATATAGACGGGATAGTAGACGCTTTAAAAGACTCTTTTAAAGAACTATTAGGAGGTGAAGATATAGGACAACAAAACTGCGACATAGAACATAATGCATTAGAAAACCCAATTGAAAAAGTCTGTGTCACTGAGGTCAGAGACATAATAAAGAATTTGAAAAACGGTAAGGCTGCTGGTGCAGACAGTATTAGCGCTGAAATGCTTAAATACGGTGGCGAGTACATACCTCACAGGTTGTGCGAATTGATAAATTTGTGTATCGAGACAGGAAAAGTCCCAGACGATTGGAGAAAAGCGATTATCGTACCAATATACAAAAGAAAGGGAGACAAAAGCAACTGCAGCAATTACAGAGGTATCAGCCTACTAAGTACCGTAAGTAAAATATACTCAAAAATACTTATTCGTAGGGTAATGGAAATCACAGAAGAAAAAATGTGGGAAGTACAAAGTGGATTTATGCCAGGAAGATCATGTACAGATCAGATATTTAGCCTAAGACAGATCACAGAAAAAAGCTTGAGAGCAGGAAAGAAAGTTTTCTGTGCATTTATTGACCTAGAAAAAGCATTTGACACGGTAAATAGAAGTAAACTTTGGGAAGTTTTAAAAGAATACGGAGTAAATGGAGGACTCCTGCAAGCAATAAAAATAATATATACAGGTAGTAAAGCGAGCGTAAGGGTAAACGGGAAACTGAGTGACTGGTTCGATATTACGCAAGGCGTGAAACAAGGATGTGTTATGTCCTCGTGGCTATTTATCATATTCATGGATAAGTGTCTAAGAACTGCACTCTTCGACGAAGAAGGTGTAGATCTCCAAACAGTTAAGGTACGTGGGTTAGCTTTCGCAGATGACAAGATTGTTATGGCAGAATCAGTCGAGGACTTGCAAAGAATGTTGAATAAACTTCATACAAGCATGAAGGACATGGGACTCAAAATTAACGTAAATAAAACAAAAATCATTGTGTTTGAGGGGAAGAGTGAGAAAACAATGTGCAACATTGTCCTAAATGATGAGAGATTAGAACAAGTTGACAAGTACGTATACCTAGGTAGTCTATTCACTAGCGACGGAAAAATAGATGGGGAGTTAGATAGGCGCATAAATAAGGGTAAGCAGGTTATCGGTAGAGCAGGGTCCATCCTAACAAATAAAAACATATCAAAAAAAGCTAAAATGGCCATACATAATTCTATATTCATACCGACTGTACTATACGGTAGCGAAACATGGACATGTCAAGAAAAGGACAGGAGTAAAATTAACGCGATCGGCATGAGACCTCTGCGCATAATATGCGGGAAAACACTGATGGATAAAGTCCGAAACGAGACAATCCTCAAAGAATGCGGTGCAAAAGAGACAATAGTTGACAAATGGGAAAGAAATCAGTTAAGATGGTTCGGTCATCTTGAAAGAATGAAAGATGAGCGACTGACCAAACAAGTGTACAAAGGTAAAGTAAATGGCAGAATGCCGAGAGGTAGACCGCCGAAAGAATGGTTAGAATCGGTAAATGAGACATTAATCCGAAGAGACGTAAGAAGCCATAGAAACACACGAGCTTGCATGAAAAAATGCATGGACGTGAAGGAAGCTAGAGTAGTATGCCAGAACAGAAAAGTGTGGCGACAAATAGTTTGTAAACAGAGTGACAATAGAATGAATGAAGCCTGAAACAAAGACCTTGGAATCTAATGGGCCCAAGTGGGGAACCATACATAACAATTTTGTGAGGCTCTTCACTTGGGGTGATCGCTAGAGAGATTGATCAGCAACCTGGGTCGGAGCAGTGTTGCGGAATAAACGTGTCATTTGAATAAATGACACGAGAATTCCAGATCAATCTAAAACATATATACCTAACACCTATATACCTACATACTTTACACCTATATATCTATCTAACTTATACCTATATAATCTACACCAATTCAACCATTTTTCCAACCGAACAAGTCACGCCTACCCCGAAAGGGAAATGGCTTAATGGTATAATAGTAATAATAATAATATAAAAAAATCTATACCTCCTTGCTCACACTACTCTTTTCCTCACCAAGCGAGTCACGCCTACCCTGAAAGGAAAATGGCTTAATGGTATAATAATAATAATAATATTGCATATATCACATGACATATATCATATTACAGATTCATGGCCAACGGCCATGCCATGCTGAAAAAACCAGTTCTCGTCAGATCACTGAAGTTAAGCAGCGTTGGGCGCGGTTAGTACTTGGATGGGTGACCATTCGAGAATACTTTGTGCTGTTGGCATATTATGGGTGTGGTGAGCCCAAACTTGTAGTTATTTATAACTACAAGAAAACTATCCACCTAGAAACACTACCCGAATCGGGTAGTGTCACGCCTACCCTGAAAGGGAAATGGCTTAATGGTATACATACAGATATCATATTACATATGTCATATTACATATATCATATTACATTTAGAATATATTTCATTGTTCTTGCAAATAATAGTCTACTATTATCAACTTTGGTAAGAGCAAAAATTTAATTTTATTAAATAAAAAAAAATTATTCATTGTCTTTAATTCTTTAATATCGAGGAGTTGATAGTACTGAAGATTTCACAAAAATTCTAAAGATTTCAGGAGATATCTTTCGGGTTTTTTTTTTAATTTACAACGTTTACGAAATAGTTAAACAGATTTATATTCATTTCAATTGATTTCAATAGATTTTAAGAAATTTCGAGGAACTGCAAAGGATTTCAAGAAATTTTAAACCAGTTTGAAAGATCACAAAGAATGTTATTGAATTGCAAGGAATATCAAAGATTTCAAAGACTTTGACAGGATATTTATGAATTTTAACAAATATAAAAAGATTTCCAAGAATTTTGAATTATTTTTATGCATTTGAAGCATTTTCTTTGGGATTCAAAATATTTCAGGACATATTAAACAAATTTTGAAGGTTTCATCGGATTTCGAAGAACTTTTAGGAATTGAAAAGTACACTGGAACTTGGATTTTTGCACCGTTTTGAGCATCGCCCGCAGTGGCCTTTCACACTGTTCGGCACAAATCCAGGGACTCCGAACGTGAACAGGCTGAACCACGTGAATAATTTTTGTTGGATTTGGACGCATGACGCAACCTGATGCAACTAACGCGCTGAGAGTGCAGCCCTCATGCTGTTCGTCACGCTTGACTGAGCACCACCTCTCTCTTTCCGAGGACAGCAATTATAGGAACGCACAATTAGGGTTTACGAAAATCCAGGTTCCAGTGTATTTTAAAAGAATTTAGGGATTGTCGAAGTATTTCAAAATATTTCAAGGGATTTCACAAGATTCCAAGTGATTTCTAAACATTTTAAAGACTTTTTAAAAGTTGACAATGCATGTCAAAATATTTCACGGGATGCTAGAAAACTTCTAGGAGGTTTGAATTGGTTTCTAAAGATTTCAAGGGATTTTAAGAGATTTTTAGAGACCCCAAAGTATTTTCAAAGATTTCAAGGATTGTCGAAGTATTTCAAAACATTACGAAGGTTTTCACAAGATTTTAGGTGATTTATAAACATTTTAAAGACTTCTTAAAAGTTGTCAATGCATGTCAAAATATTTCACGGGATATTAGAAAACTTCTAGAGGGTTTAAATTGGTTTCAAAAGATATAAAGAGATTTCTAGAGACCCCAAAATATTTTCAAAGATTTTAAGGATTGTCAAAGTGTTTTAAAATATTTGAAGGGATTTCACAAGATTTCAAGTGATTTCTTACCATTTTAAAATATTTCAGAGGATTTCATAAGGATTTCAAAATATTTTCAAAGATTTCAATGGGACCCTAAGGATTTTAATTAATTTCGACAGGTTTGAAAAACTATAAAGCATTTAAAAATGTAAAGGAATTGATCTAACGATTTTTTTAAAGTTGTCAATGCATTTCAAAATATTTCACGGAATATTGCAAAACTTCTAGGAGGTTTAAATTGGTTTCAAAAGATATAAAGAGATTTCTAGAGACCCCAAAATATTTACAAAGATTTTAAGGATTTTCAAAGTATTTCAAAATATTTGAAGGGATTTCC
>CAKNYM010052837.1:84309-96946 GCA_932195095.1 Andricus curvator
AGGATTTCCTAAGGATTCCAAAATATTTTCAAAGATTTCAATGGGACCCTAAGGATTTTAATTAATTTCGACAGGTTTAAAAAATTATAAGGCATTTCAAAATGTAAAGGAATTGAGTGTGCGAGTCCTTGACATGACAAAAAGATTTCAAGAATTATAAAAAAAATGTATAGGATTCCACAGGCTGTCAAAAAATAGTAATTGATTATCTTCAGGGATTTTATGTGATCTGAGAGTGATCCACAGGATTTCATGAGCTTTCAGAAGATTTCAAGATTTCAAGATAGTTTTTTCCACCGGAAATTTATATTTTTAAACAAAAATCATTAGATTTTAAATGTTTATAATTTTTGAACAATTTTAGGGTACAATTTGAGGTAATTTTGGTTTCACACTATTTTCAAACAAAAAGTATTATAATTTGAACAAGATTTAGAATCTTTGAAAAATTTTGGAATATGTCAGTGCTTTTTGTTAGAGATTGGTATTTAATTTTTTTTTCAAATAAGATTATTAAAAAATCACAACTTTTTAACAATTTTAGGTTAGGTTTGAGTTTTTCATCGGAAATTGTTTTTTTTTTAGTGAAAAATCATTAGATTTCAAAAAAAGTTATTTTTTTTTTGCAATTGTACGTTAAACTAGCGGTTTTCGATACAGGTTTTACAGAAGATTTACGATTTTCGACAATTCAAGGTTATATTAACGTTTTTTATAGGAAATCTGTTATATAAAAAATTCATTCGATTTCGAAAAAGATTTACAATTCTGAACAATTCTCTGCTATGTTGTTTCAGTGTTTTTCTTTGAAAATTATTGGTATTTTCATTACATAATTATTCGATTTCAAAGCATATTTACAATTGTTCAAGAACAATGTGAAAAATAGCATTAAATTTCAAAAAAGATTTAAAGTTTAAACAATTTTTTGTTAGTTTTTTTAAGCGTTTTTCTTTAGACATTATTGTTATTTACAATAAAAAATAGATCGACCACGAAGAATATTTATAATTTTTTTACAACTTTAGGTTATGTTGGTATGTTTTACCTGCATAATTGTTATTTAAAAAAAAATCAGATTTAAATACAATGATTTTTGTTGAATATAATAAAATGTAGATGCTTGAGCAATTTCGTAATCTATTAGTGTTTTTCATCAGAAGTTGAAAGTTTTGTTAAAAAATTATTATATTTCAAAAAAGATTCATAATTTTTTAACAATTTTGAGTTAAATTAGTCTTTTACATCAAAGGTTGGTATTTCTAAACTCAATTCATTATAATTTGAATAAGGTTTAGAATCTTTAAACAATTTTGGATTATGTTTTAGTATTTTTTATCGGAAAAAATTAAATTTTCAACAGTTGCAGATTTAACTATTGAAAATTAAAGAATACTGAAAATTGAAGGAAACTGAAAATTAAATTTTCAACTGTTGAAAATTCAATTTTATTCAATTTTCAACAGTTTAAAAATTAACTTTTTTAAATTCAACTGTTGAGAAAGGAAGAAAATTGAAATGTTCATTTTAAACTGTTGAAAATTGAGGAAAAAGGCGAATTTTTGTATTTAAAAGAAGTGTTAAAAATGTAATATTTACCTAATTTCAAAAGAAAATTCAATGAATAAACATTTCAATCGATAATAATAAAAACGTGAAAATAGTCGATTTTTTAACAAATGGGTCGCCATTGGCAAATTATTTTTTGGCAAATTAATAGTCATCCAATGGACTCTCAGTAGAAAATTTATGAGATTTAAAAAAATCCCAACTCTGATCATCTCCTTGTTAAACAAAAAACATTAGGTTAAAAAGAAGTTTCAGAATCTTATGTAATTTTTTTCAATAGAAAATTTACAATATTTGAACAATAAAAGGATACTTTAGCGTTTTTTACATGAAATCGGTTTGGTTATTAACAAAAATAATGTTACTTCAAAAATTACACTTACAATTTTGAACAAATTTTCATTAATTACAAAAATAATGTTCTTGCTTTTATTATCATTGATTATTTGAGATAATAGGTACCATGTCATACACAAATTTTGCATCAACATTAATTTAATATTTTAATTTAAAAAGTGCGTGATACAATAGAAATAATCATCACGTGCGTAGCGGTCTTTGTTTTTCATTTATCTAAACATTTTATAACTGCTCAATTCGGAAATTTAATTTTTCTCAGTAAAATGATACAAAATCATCAACTCTTTAATTTCCTGCTGACATTTCCGTAATGAGTCTAAATAAATGCGACCTTCTCGAAAAGAAGTGAAGCAAAGCTTCTGGTTCTAATTGGAAGTCTATAATTATGACCCGCAATCCGATCCGTTCATAATTACTTGGTAAGGGTAATTTTCTATCTTCGTCTAAAAAATTCAATAATTGAGATTCAGGCTAAATATATTTTCCTGGAAGATGGTACATTTTAGAATTTAATATTGCGAAAAGTAAGTCGAAGAAGATTAAATTGAGAGTATAGTATCCTAGACTGGATAATGTAATCACGTCCAATCGAATTTTCCATATCGCACTGCAACTGCCTAATACTCTCATCGATCCATGTGTAAGTATTGGTAAAAATACAGACACACGTACAGGAGTTCTGCCTGCATCCACCCTCGTTCAGATCTCAGGTACGAGTTTGAAATACTGTGATTACTTCACGATACGTGCCTCCTGTATATTTCTTTTCTAGTATGCATTCTACTTTAAAGAATGTACGTGATATGCATTTTTAAAATTAATCGAAAAACCTAAAGGCTTATTAGAAATAATTTTTTTTTAAATCACGAGCCCTGTTTTAATTACAAAAACTAAATAGCGCTTCACGACTTTATACATTCCCTACATTGACCGAAGTTGGGTGGGACTGACGTTATAACTTGTAATTCCCCCTTACGACTGGCTAATTTTTTTGGATATAATTTTCACTTGAAGAAAATACCATTATTATTTGGAGACCAAAATTCTGATCTTGTTAGATTTTTATTCCTATATATCTAAAAAAATTAGGTGGAACAAAATTATCGAAAATCTCGCACTCGTTGTTGACTACCTGATTGGTTGCATACTGCGTGAATATGAGTTTAAGTGGCTGTTTTTAGTTTGTTCTTTTGAATTTTCAAAAATTTTGTAAATGCACTGCAACTGCTTAATACTTGCATCGATCCAGGTATAAGTATTGGTAAAAATACAGATACACGTACATGAGTTCCGCCTGCATCCACCCTCGTTCAGATCTCAGGTTCGACTTTGAAATACTGTGATTACCTCACGATACGTGCTGCTATATATTTATTTTCTAGTATGCATTCTACTTTAAAGAATGTACGTCATATAGATTTTTAAAATTAATCGAGAAACCTAAAGGCTTATGAGAAATATTTTTTTTTTAAATCACGAGCCCTGTTTTAATTACAAAAACTGAATACCACTCTACGACTAATGAAGCCCTCCTCAGTAAAACACAACACTAACGAACAATTACTTTCTTCGATTCTAGTTCTATTGGCCGAAGTTGGGTGGGACTGACGTTACAACTTGACTCTCCACCTTACGACTGGCTAATTATTTTGGACATAATTTTCACTTGCAAATAATACCATTATTATTTAAGGACCAAAATTCTGACCTTGTTACATTTTTGTTCCTATATATCTAAAAAAAATAGATGGAACAAAATTTTCGCAAATCTCGCACTCGTTGTTGACTACCTTATTGGTTACATACTGTGTGAATGTAACTTTACGTAGCTATTTTCTTGATTATATTATGAGTATTTTTTAATATAATTTAAAATAACTCTGTCCTTACCATTTTGCTATCACACTGTGATTTATAAACTTTTTCAGACATTCAAAGAGATGAGAAAAATGTAATTATGGACAAAAACTTATATCTTAATTCACGAAGAGTATAATTGTCGGTTTCTTAAGATACCAGGAAAAATTTAAATCGATTTTTTATTTTAAAAAATTAATTTCAAGAAAATATTTTAAAATATTTTAAAACATTCTAAATAATTTGATTAGATATCAGAAAAGAGTGTAAAAGATTATAAACCAGAAGTTTTCAATTTTGCAAGCTTGAATAATTTCAAAAAAAATCGAAAATGTTTGAAGGGTTCTTGAAAGTTTTGAAAATTAATTACAATTAATCAATTACGAAAATAATTTTAAACCTAAAAAGATATCAACAAACTTAAAACAAAATTTAATTCATTGAAAATTTCGAGTAAAAAATTTAGAAGCTTTTTAAGAATTTTCAAAGCTTTCAAAATAATAAAAAAAAATTCCGAAGATTTCTGGAACAATTTTGTATGATTTTTTATTCTAAAAAATTTGTTTTAAGAGGATATTTAAAAAGATTTAAAAACATTCCAAAAGATTTCCAAAATCGTCAAAAAAATATCTGGAAGATTTTAAGGCAATTTTTTTAATTAAGCCGTGATTTTTCACAATTTTAGGAAAAAATCGATTTTTTTTAATATTTAGAAGTTTTGAAAAAATTTCAGAAATTAATTAAAATTTAAGAAGAATTCAAAACAAAATTTTGGAGTATTTTCAAGATTTTGAAACGTTTCCAGATTTGAAAAAATTTTGCTTAAGATACCTGGGAATATTTTAAGTGATTCCTTATTATAAAAAATTAATTCTAAGGGAACATTTGAGAAGATTTTAAAATATTTTTGAAAAAATTTCCAAAATTATCAAAACATAATCTGCAAAATTTAAAGGCATTTTTTAAAATTTTGTAATATTAAGAAAATTTTGAATATTAATAAAACAAGATGAAATTTTTTGAAGATTTCCGAAATTGTCAAAAACTAGTTTGGAAAATTTTAAAACAATTTTAGGAATAATTCGAGTCAGTTTGAAAGATATTTAGGAATTTTAGAAGTCTGAAAACTTTTAAACTCTTCGAATTTTCTTGAGAAATCTAAGAAAATTTCATTTCTTTCTTGACTAAAAAATCTTTTTTGGTTGAGGATTCAAGCTATTTTGTTCAAAATTCGTTTTTTTTATGATTTCTAATATTTTTGACTTTTAAAATTGAAATCTTTTTGTACTCAAAGAGTTAGAATATATTAAAAATGTTAGATTATGTTAGTGTTTTCATCGCAAAAATTTATTTTAAATTAAAAAATTAGATTTCAAAGACGATTCACAACTTTTATTAATTTTTGGAATATATATTATATTTTATGTTTCATATTTGGAATCTTGTAACAATTTTGTGTTATGTAATTGTTTCTCTTCGGAAATGTTTATTTTTTTTTTTTAATTTGAATAAAGATTTACAAATTTTAACAATTTTAGGTTATGGTATCGTTTGACAATAAAATTCGTATTTCACAACGGACATCATAATAATTTGAACAATATTTGTAATTTTTTTACAAGTTTGTACTATTATTGTTTCTCGTCGGTAATTGGCATTTTTAATTGAAAAAAAAAAGTATTTTAAAGAAGATTCACAACTTTTGATAGGCTTAGGACCTTAGGTTATGCTAGCGTTTTACATCAAAAATTTGTGTTTCAGAACAAAAGTCATTATAGTTTGAACAATATTTGCAATTTTTGCACAGAATCAGGTTACACCAATATTCTAATAGTAAATCTGTCTTTCAAACAAAAATCCTCATAATTTGAACAAGATTTAAAATCTTTTAACAATTTTCGACCATGTTAACTTTTTTTCTAAAACTTCTATTATTGATCGAAATTTTATTTATAATATTTATATAATGAGAGGGTATGTTAGCGCTTTCTTAAAACCATAAATCGATTTTTTTAAACACAAATCATTTTGCTTTAAAAATTAAATTAAAAAATTTGAACAACTTTAGGTTATGTTAACGCTTTTTCTCGGAAATTGGTATTTTTTAACAAACATGCAACTATTTGATTCTCTATACACATATTGTACAGAAATATTATATATTAATTCTGAAGTTAGGATATGAATTTGCAACAATTATCCAAAATATTATCCTTGCTTCTTTTTTCTATTATTTCAGGTAATAGATACTATGAAATACAATCATTTGTTTAATATTAATTTTAGATTTTAATTTAAAAATTGCGCGAGAAAAAAATTATCGCTCGTGCTTGTTTTCTAGTGATTATAAAACATCATTTACTTAATTACGTTAGACAAATGATTAATAAAATGTTTTGTAATTATTCCCTTCTTCTAAAAATATTTTTATGCCATCACGGTAAACTGAAATTTAAGTAGCATGAAGCAGCATCGCTCATATGGTAACAAGCTTCTTCACTCTCATTTGAAATTTAGGACGAAATCCAGTAGCTACGTTGTCACGGGTTCGAATCCCGATGCAGGAGGGATTTTTTTGAATGTAGAATTACTGTGGAAAAACTGAAAATTTATAGAATTAACATGTTCAATTAAGAAAACATCAATTTCTAAGACACCCTATAGATATAATAGCATTCATGGATACTTGCCTGCTTTATCAGCTTTACAAGCTTTTGAGTAGTTTCCAGATACTATTGGCTCGTAACTTGTTACTGCCATCATTTTCTACATACGTTGTACACATATTGCGCAGAACGAGTCCCGTACATCCTACAAAATGAGGATAGGCTTTACGTGATTCGCCGAAGAGAAACTGGATTCTGGTCTAATCTATAAGGATTAGAAATAACTTTGATATCAAACTCGGAGCAATGATATTGTCTACATACGTATCTAAATTACTTCACCGTGTAATAAAATCAGAATTATTCCACAACCTGCATTTCAAATTTACAAGCTCTTTAAATTTGCATCTATGTTTGCTTATCATGAGATTAAAATCTGAAATATATACAATGTAGATATCGGGAGCCACGAGCCCATGAAGGATATAATATAGGGTATTCCATTTTCTATGAACGTACTGCCAAACAATTGTTTTTCGACTTTCTTCAAACTGCGGTAAATTTTAGAACTATTCCTTATTCTAGGAACAATACCATAAACCACCATGTATGGTTACCAAGAAATGCAGGATGGTAGTTGGTACCACAGACCATTTTTCAATTATATGTTATTTTGTCAAAACCAAACTAAATAACGTTTGTGACTAACGGATTCGAAAGGAAATTTAACCAGCTTTACGATGGATTTTGTTAAAATTCTCAATGAGAGAAAGCTTAGAATTTCTTGTTTATGACCCTGAATAGATATAATGGACATTTTAGGATATTCTGAGATATTAATTAAAATAAATATATAATTGCAAAACTCGAGGAATCTGAATTCGAAACCTAGCCTGAGCTTGAACCAAATTCAGAGTCCTTCGTTTTTCACTTTGTTTTGTTAGGTTCTGAATTCAGGCTCCTCGAGTTTTGCAATTATACAATTATTTCAGTTATTGTCTCAGAACCTTCTAAAAAGGCCATTATGCTTTTGAATTCGCTGGTTGAAAAATTTATTTAGTTTCTTTTTGACCTAATAACGTTTCATTGTTGTGTACTCATATAAAATGGAATTTCACATATAGAGATACATGAGAAAAATTAATAGTTGGGGCTACAAACTTTTTTTTAGTAACAGATTCATTGGTTCTTACAGCTTATTTAGTGACGCCGAATAAGCAAATAGTCGTTTTAGGAAGCCGTTTACAGTACTCATGACAAATTTAAATTAGTGATGTTTTATTAGTCAGAGTTACTAATAAATTACTCATCTGTGCCATTAAATGATTTGTTTAACTGACCAAAGTAGGGGGCGCAACTATTTTATTTGCAATCGCGGTTGCTACGACTGAGAATACGACAAAGGTACCAAAATTTAGACATGGCTTTCATAACTCGCTGTTTATTGATGCCGGGTCTGGCTAGATTGCAACTGATTTTTTTCTATGAGTGCATATGAATGATGGAAGGTCAAAAGTTTTACAAACTTTGGGCTTCGCCGATTACATCGAAACACTGAAGTATGTATCATGAATTGTAAGATCGAACGAGTTTTAAGTTTTCTAAATCTGAACATACAAAGTTCAGCAAAGCAATTATTTACAAGTTTCTTCTTTTATATACACAAATCTGAATTAGAAAGATCCTAGTGGGCTGAACTGACATCAACGTCCCAACAGATGATGTCCTTGTTCCCACAGGGAACTCTCTAATTCAGATTTCGATAGTATATAGTGACAGCTATTTGAATTAGTCCCTTCAACAAACAGAAAATATTTCACTTACAAAGATGTTAGCACAGAAAAAACTAAGAATAAAATTTGTTGCAGGAAATTTTTTAGAGCGATAAAGTTTTGTTCAGCCAACTTCGCGTCTTTCAAAATATATGTGTTTGTCATGGAAAAACAAAAGAAATTTTAACCCATATTTGTGTAAAGTTTATCCTCTGAAGTTAATTTTTGTTGCAAAGAATCTTTCGTCGGAAATCGATGTCAAGTTTATTTTCTGTTTCTTCTGTGAGTAGATGTGACTAACTATATTATTAAGTTAAACTACCGACAGATAGTCGTTTAGAAAAACTAAAGTTATTAGTCTACCTAATTAGACAGTAGCAACTACTCACGGCCCAACGAAAAACAATAATTCTTATAACTAACAGTACTATCACTTACTAAAAAATATAGTTGTCCCAGCAATTTTATTTGTTTTTAACAACCATTTTTTCTCATGTGGAGATATTTCCTCAACATTCATTAAAGAAACTTTAGGTGATTCTAGAAGACTCTAAATAATCCTGGGACCTTCTTAGAATCATCAATAAAATTCTGAAATATTTTTGAAAATTCCAAATACTTTCACAAAATTTATTAATTTTGAGAAACTTTGAAGAATATTCTATTCCAGAACATTTTAAAGAGATACAGATTATTCAGTCATCGCAGGTTGTCACCTATTCACCTTTTTCCACCTGTTTTGACATTTGTCACCTATTTTGGAAATTTTTCACCTTTTTCACCTATTTTGGAAATCTGTTACTTTTTTACCTTCTTCAATTGACAAAGTGAAATTTTATTTACAATTTTTATTCACAAGATCTTGTGAGACCATATCTATTTTAATTCAGTACGCGGTTCATACTATAGTGTCGAAAAATCAGTCGCGAAGGGATTTTTTTTTTAAACAAAATGAAACTACACGAATGTTGCCTTTTTAATAAAAATATATGTTGACAAATTTATGAATATTAAAATTTTATAAAGGATGACGCAAACTATCATAAAAGTTGTCTATCCTTAAAGTGTGTTATTATTTAAATTAACAGAAAAATTCCATTTTTCCGTCTTGAAACTGATAGAACTTTTAGTTTTCTTTCTAAATCCAGTGGAAAATTCTTCTAAAGGCTTCAAAATTAACAAAATGGTAGTGATTTGTCTGAAAATGTTAAAAGATAATATATTCGAAAATGCGTAGTTGTTTTATATTCTCAAATTGTACTTGATGTTTCTAAAAATGAGTCTCTTGACACTTGTTCCTAACGCCTTATGTTCCACATTTTTACCAAAATAAAAATAAAACTGGCTAAAATAGTATTTTTTATATAATAAAATTTCACACAAGCATGTTATTTTGAAAAAAAATGCAATTTCAACTTGTATTGTTCACATTGGATTACAAAAGTTGGTGAATAAGCGAGATAGTGAAAAACGTCAACCAACTTTTTTTTTTTAAGGGAAATACTTTTGTTCTTTTTACTCTTATCGTATCGTCTATCCTTTCTGTAAGAAAAGTGGATTTTCGATACCTCCGTGAGTTTAAAAAATAATACGACAGTTCAGAAAAAAAACTAACAGTTTTAAATTTGTTCTCAATCTGGTAAAATATGTGTCGTTTTGTTTTCTTCGGAATGATTTGGTGGAAAATTATCGTATTCAATAATTATAGCGTGACGTGTTTAAGGAATAAAAATATGTTAACAAGCATTTTTTACATGTTCATTCAACCTATAAGCCTTCTTTTGTCACCTATTCGTCACCTTTTTTTTCCTTTTCACCTTTTTCAAGGAGGTTAGGTGCTGTAATGACTGGATTATTGTAGGAAATTCCAGTAGCATCTATTAATTTTGAAAATAAATAATGTTCAATAAAATTGAAAATCATTCTAAAACATATTCTGTGCTGTTCCTAGAAGGCTATACAAATTTTGAATTTTTTATGAATGTAACTATGCAGAAGCGAGACAAATTCACACTGACGTGATAAACTTAATTTTTAAGGCTTTGTAGTCAAGTTGATGTAAACTTGAAAAATGTTTAAATTTTAAACCAACCCTTAACTTTGAAAGTTTCTAAACAAATTTCCTGTTTTTCTTAGAATGCTTCAAATGTTGAATTCCTTATCAAAGTTATTAAGCACAAGCTGTAGAAATTTGCGTCGATGTAATAATATCAATTTTGATGGTTCTGTAATATTCTAGAACATTCCAAAACATTTTTGAGTTCTAGAATAATCTAGAACATTCTAAATATTTCAGAATATTCTAGTAGAGTCCAAAACATTACAGAACATTTTGTGAGAAGTGGAAAAAATTTCTGGTTTTCTGGTCTATCAAGAAGCTGCTTTATTGAGCTATGATTCCAAACATGTTTATAAAAATAAACATATGATAAACGTTTCGCTTGATTCGATAACAACCATCATCATTTTTATCAAAGTTTTGTCAAATCGGAGGTATGCTCTTTTTTTTCATTTACAACTTTTTTGTTCCTCGAACAATTGTTCTATCTTTTTATTAAATGTAACATGTTTCACATTTTACAAAAACTTGTAAACTTTTCTAAACACATAAGTATTTTGCGGAACAGTTGATGGCTTGTTGTATACTTTGGAGAGAAAAAGTTTTTATAAAACTGATGATACTTTCTATCGAATCAAGCGAAACGTTTATCATATGTTTATTTTTATGAACATGCTTAGGATTATAGCCGCAATAAAGATTTTTGATAGACCAGAAGATCAACAATTTTTTCCACTCGAGAAGCAATTCCAAATGTTACTAATGTTCTTGAACAACCACAGATTATTGTTACACTAAAGTCTATAATATGGCATTAATCCCTTTTACAAATCAAGATAGCCTGATGAGGATACAGGTGTGCTATCGAAACATTAGAATTAATTATAGTATTCTAACAATAACTATCTGGAAGAATCAGAACAAAACTGAAAAAAAGTTTATATTTTTTGTTTCTTAATTCTTAAATTATTTACTTATTGGGCATGAAAACATTTGGACTAACATCCCATCCATTGTCCATAAAATATTAAAGAACTTTTATGACCATTTTGGCATATTGCAGATTATAATGGTAGTACAAATTACTTTAATGTATAAATGCAAATAAGTTCATATTTTATTTCCGATTATCGAATAGCATTTTGATGTTAATTACCGCTACTAATTATTTCCGACTGTTAATTATTTTATAGTACATAAATTCATGGACTTTTATGTAAAAGTCGGAATAAACGTCAAGGCAGATGTACAAAGTGTAAAATGGTCGATGTAAAGTTTTGCGAGACCATGTGCGTTGGTGCGAGGTATAATGAAAATCTTGCTTGGTCATAACGAAGCCATAATCATATACTTTCAGCGACAATAATCGCTTTACGAGACTCGGCATTATCAGTGAATTTCCATCCTCTGCTCGACCGATAATTGATATCCTTTGTGCCAAAACCGACTCGTTACCTGAGATTGAGTGAACTGAAATCTTATGTTGTTATAAAACTGGATGTGGTTATTATTTCACTCAGTTCGTCCATATGCATTCTTGCACAGAGGAAAATGGATGTTCATTTTTAACACCTGGATAGGGTTAACATGTTTTATGTTTAACTATAAGACAGCTATCTAGATATTGAGGTTAAATTATGTGGATATTAAAATATATATGCAAGTACGAAACGCAGAGATTTCTTACCTTGAAGGTTTTTTTGAAAAGAAAAAGCACTTTTATGAATCATTTGACTACACCCAAACAATTTACAAATTATTACTATCCTGTGACCAAAATATTGAGAATCATCATTTTTCAACAAGTTCACATACGATACGAAACATTGACTATAAACTTCATGAAGTGAACAACAGATGTCGATAGCATTTTTTACAAAACTGACTGTAAGCTTCCTCAAATGGCCGATAGAGGTATAGCGTTTTCCTGCATTCGGACAACATCTTGGATGTTTCAGTTTAACATCTCGGAAGTTTCAGTTTATCATACAAATATTTTTACGACTAATATCTCAAAGAGATAGCAGATGTTGCGTGTTGATATCTGAACATTCATTTTTCCGTGTGGGTGTTAAGAATATTTTATTGGAAGTAATAGATATATCGTTATAATCTATATCCAATCCTAAATCGTGTGCAATATAAGGGAGCGTCCACATATATTACGTGAAGATATTTTCAGTGATTTTTGACTCACCCCTTCCTCTTGTGACAATTCGTGATATTTCGGTGAACCCCCCCCCCCCCCCCACCTCCTCAATCTTCCATGTGACACTGAAGCTGGCCCAACTCATATTTTTAAATACGAAATATAAATGTCATTCGAACAATCAATAATAAGTTAAAACTATTTGATACTAGTATATGATAGGATATAGGATATAGGATATAGGATATAGGATATAGGATATAGG
>CAKNYM010052837.1:104652-141826 GCA_932195095.1 Andricus curvator
CGAACGGTTCTCCCACTACACGGCTTCCCCTCACTCAGCCGAACTGCTGCCGTCGATCCTGGCCAGCGGGAGTCCTTTGTACCTAATCAGGCCTAAAATGCGGAATATAAATTTTTTCAATTTAGCACTTGGTAATTTATAAATATAATATTCAAAATCTGTGAATTATAAGGATTCCAACGATATGTTATTTTACTTTAAAAGTTGAAAATTAAAGAATAAATGTTCAATTTATGAGAAATTTGATGGAAAATTTTTCAGAATATTCCACTCAAATCCACTGCAGTAGCTTCAATTTATTGGTGCAATATTTTACCTAACTTGTGAAATTCCGGAAGATAAAATTTGGCCACATTTGAAAAATTATTCACTAACATCATGAATCTAGTTTATTTCTCAAACAATCGCATTTCTCAGAATTATTCCTGAATAATGTTGCACTCCCAGTCCAAAAGAATGAATAGTCTCATCCCTAGCTCAATTTGCAGAATCATTAACAAACATCATAATGTTTTTTTACTACTTAACCAATTTGTTTATGAAAGTTTATTAAAAATACTATTTTAACACATAAAAAACAGAATATGGAGACAATCTCAAAAATGTCGTTTTTTGAGTCTAACTTTAGAAATTTTGAACAGAGACCAAAACGGAAAATTGCATTTGCATATGTGTCGAAAAAAAGTTAAAAACTGAATTTGGCAAATTTTGAAAAAAATTATTCTACCTTTCAAGAATAATATGTTTGATATTACTGTCTCCAGGCATTTTACTACTGGCACTTCTGTTTTCACCAAGACAGATTAATTTTCAAACAAAAAAAAAGGAATTTTTATAAAAAGAGTTGAATTTTTAACCAATCAAAAAATGTATAAATTTTTAAAAAGATATAATGTTAGGCAATTTTAAGCTAGAAACATTAATTTATACATCGAAATTTGTTCTAAAATCTTTTTTAATATTGGCTTAAAAAATTGTTTTAAAAAATCATTTAAAAAAATTTCCAGGAATCTAATACAAATTTTGTTATTTATTATCTTGAAACTTGAATTTTTCCTACAATTTCGTGAAAATCCGGCAAAATAAAAAAAATTGCTTCAAAACCTTCAAGACACTATTTTGCAAATTTAAAAAAATATTTTTTAAATTAATTTTTCAAAAAATAATTCATTTTTAGTTTTCCTGGGAATTTTAATAAATTTTTTGTATTCTTTTGAAACCTTTCAAAATGCTTAGAAAGCTTTTAAATGTTGTGTTCAGAATCTTCAGAAAAGTACGTTTTGTTTTAAATGTTATGAAATGTTGTCAAGTTTTAAATTATTTTGGAATCTTTTCAAATTTTCTAGATATATCTTAAACTTACTCGAATTTTTCCCAAATTAATAAGTCACTAAACATTTTTTCAGTTTTTAATGAAAATCACGTTTTTGGGTTGAAAATTAATTATTTTTGACCGTAAATTCAATTATTCCATGTTTGGTTGAAAATTCATTATTTTGGTTGAAAATTCCTTAATTTTAAATAGTTTTGTGATAATTCATGTATTTTGTTACAAATTAATCTTTTTGGGTAGAAAATTAATCTTTTCGTTCGAAAATTCAACTGTTTGGTTAAAGTTCGATTGTTAGTTAAAAATACATTTTGGTGGTTGAAGACTCATTATTTTAGTGAAAAATTCATTTCTTTGCTTGAAATTTTTACCGTTCTGTTGAAAATTCGTTTTTATTTAGTTAAAAAAAAATTTAACTGCAAATGTAACTATTCAATTTTTGCTTGATAATTTATCTTTTTCAGTTGAAAATTCAATTATTTTGGTAAAAAATTCATATTTTTTAAATTCAGCACTTGGTAGTTTATAAATATAATATTCGAAATCATAAATTTTTTTCCTGCTCAACCAATTTCTTTATGAAGTTATCTAAAAATACTATTTTAACACATAAAAAGCAGAATATAAAGGATTTTCGTGAGGCTAATCTCAAAAGTGTCATTTGTCAAATCTAACTTTCGAAATTTTGAACAGGGACCAAAACAAAAAACTGCATTTGCTTAAGTGTCAAAAAAAAATTTTAAACTGAATTCGACAAATTTTGAAAATAATTATTATTCCCTTCTAAATTAATATTTTTGATATTACCGCCTCCAAACGTTTTACTACTGGCATTTCTGTTTTCTTTTCATTAACTTAAGCCTCAATCAAAACAAATTCATTTTCAAACCAAAAAAAAGGAATTTTTAAAAAAAGAGTTGGATTAATTTACACATCAAAATTTGTTCTACAATATTTTTAAAAATTCTCTTGAATTTTTTTTTTTTTTTTTTGAAAAAAAATCATTAGAAAAATTTTCAAGAATCTTATTCAAATTTTGTTATTATCTTGAAACTCGAATTTTTCCTATAATTTTGTTAAAATCCGACAGAATTACAACATCTGCTTCTAAATCTTCCAGATTCTATTTTTTAAATTTGGTGAATTTGTGAAAATATTTTTTAAATTAATTGTTCCAAAAAAAAAAGAAATCATTTTTATTTTTCCCAGGAAATTTGATAAGAAGTTTTTATTATTTTGGAACCTTTCAAAATGCTTAAAAAAGCTTCTAAATATTGTGTTCAGAATCTTCAAAAATCTACGTTTTATTTTAAATGTTTTTAAATCTTTTCAAGTTTTAAATTATTTTGGAATCTTCTCAAAATTTCTAGATATATCTTAAACTTACTCGAATTCTTTCCAAATTAATAATTGACTAAACTTTTTTTCAGTTTTTAATGAAAATTTCATTTTTTTTTTTGGTTGAAAATTAATTTTTTTTACCAAAAATTCAACTATTCAATGTTTGGTCGAAAATTCATTTCTTTGTTTGAAAATTTCTTAATTTTTATATTTATGTGAAAATTCACGTATTTTGTTAAAAATTAATATTTTTGGGTATAAAATTAATCTTTTCGGTTGAAAATTCAACTGTTTGGTTAAACAAATTATTTTTTTGTTTGTTAAAAATACATTTTTGTGGTTGAAGACTCATTAATTTAGTTAATAACTCATTGCTTAGGTTCAAAGTTTCACTGTTCTATTAAAAATTCTTTTGTATTTAGTTAAAATAAATTTTTGAACTGCAAATGTAAGTATTCCATTTTCGCTAGATAATTTATCTTTTTTAGTTGAAAATTCAATTATTTTGGTAGAAAATTAATATTTTTGTGTTGAAAATCAAACTTTTTTGTTAGAAATTCATATCTTTGGGTTGAAAACTAAACTGTTTTGCAGGAAAATCGTCTTTTTGGATAAAAAATTCAACTTTTTGGCTGACATTTTTTTCTTTATTGACTGAGAAATCTTTCTTGGTTACAAATTCAACTTTTTTTTGGAAATTCCTTTTTTTACGTTTGAAAATTAGTCTGTTTTGGTTGAGTCTCAAGTTAATAAAGAGAAAATAGAAGTGCCAGTAGTAAAACGTCTGGAGCCGGTAATATCAAACATTACTTTTGGAGGGAAGAATAATTATTTTCAAAATTTGCCGAATTCAGTTAAAAAAATTTTTTTCAACACTTAAGCAAATGCAATTTTCTGTTTTGGTCCCTGTTCAAAATTTCTAAAACTAGATTTGAAAAAGACACTTTTGAGAATTACTTTTTTTGAAGAATTTTGAACGAAGAAGATTAATTTTCCACCGATAAATACGAATCTTCAACAAATGACATTAATTTTCAATGAAGTAGTGGAGTTTTCAACTAAAAAAGATAAATTTTGAATCAAAAACAGTTAAGTTTCAAATTAAAACCATTTATTTTCAACAACACAAACAATCATTTTAACCAAGAAGATGGATTTTCAAGCAAAAGTAAAAATATAAAGAAAGCAACTTTCATGATTTATTTAATAATGCGCCAAAGAAGATGTAAACCATCCATACTCAATTTGAAGGAAATTTGAAGAGAAAAACAATAATTAATTGTATAAAAAACAACATAAAGTTTTTAGCAGAATTTATTACTCCTCGCAATCATTCAATATTATGTTTAATTCAAAAAATACGTTTTGAAAAATATTGTTGGGAAAATAATTGTTTAAACAAATTATATTTGTTCAAACAATTCAAAAATGGTTAATATATTCTTTCTATACAATATACAGGCAGAAAAATAATTATATGTATTTTATTTAATTTTTTTTAAGTTATCGAAAAAAACTGCCTAAGCAAATCAAAATTGTTTAAACAAATGGAAATTTTTTAAAAATTAAAGGAAATGTATCAAAATTATATAATTATTCAACAAAAAGTAGCATATGATACCAATTTGAGAAAAAAGTGGACATCTCTGTGTCAATTTTTAGACCCTTTAAGAATAAACAATAAGTTATTGTTTAAATAATTATATAATGTTTTAAGAAAAAATTACTTCTCCAAACAATGACAAACTATTACATTTCAATCAGAAAATACGATTATTTTTTACATTTTTTGGGAATAAATAATTGTTTAAATAAGTTACATTTATTTGAACAATTAAAAATTGTTCAAGAAGTCATGGAAAATATTCAAATTGTCCATTAGTAATTATTTGTATGAAAAAGACGACGGAAATTAAAAAGTAAAAATAATGCGTAAAAATGTAGTTTTTTGATTTTTGGGTCATATTTGGGGCGCTGTGGGGGGGGGGGGGCCCGAAAATGAAAGTTATTAAAATTCTTTTATTTTATAGGTACTCCCCTTCAATCCCTAAAAAGTTTGGCACGTTTCGATCAAACCCTGAAGTATGAGTTCAATTTTTCGAAAATCCAAAATTTCCCCATGTTAATTAAATGGGATTTTGAAGTGCCCGGTGGCACGTGTTAATATTCGAATTTCGGAAAGAAAAATCAGGGATTTTTTTCTCCGGAAATGGAAACTTGGGGGGGGGGTTTGCCCTCTAGGGTGAAAAAAAATTTTGCAATGCATTTTTGGACCACCCTTATGAACATAGCACTGCCGTGATTTGGAAAAACACCGTTAACTGCAAAATGAACGAAGCCGATAAAATCGACAAAAACTGTTCGAATCTTTATTCGCGTGTATCGCGGATTCTTATTCATTTTCTGCATTTTTTTTGTTGTTCTTGACTAATTTGCATACGATCTTTTCATTTATGCAAGAAAAATTGTTAAAAAATGTTGATTAATTATCTAAAATGCAGTTAACGGTGTTGATTGGGATGCTGAAATTCGAGAAAACGCCGTAACGGGCAGTTACGGCTCTCTTCGAATTACCAACCTCAGAAATAGGCCTGTTGTGATTTGAGAGTACGCCGTTTACGGAAAAAGAATATAATAACTAATAATAAGTGCAGTTACGGCGTTTCTCGAATCACAAACCTTTTTTCTCGGGGTTCGGTGATTCCGGAGAACGCCATAAGCACATACGGACCTCTCCGAAATCACGAAGGCTCGAAATCGCCGTCCAATAATTTTGGTAAAGTCCGTAACTGCCCGTTACGGCGTTTTCTCGAATTTTGACGTCACGTATTTAGTCGTCTCTGATTTACGCCTGCAGTTAACGGTCAGTTACGGCTCTCTCTCAAATCACAACTCGCCAATCTTTGCAGTTAACGGTGTTTTCCAAAAATTATGCAAGGATTATTTTTAAAGTTATTAAAAATTTTAAAAATCATTTCAATAATCAGGTGTATCTTTTTTTCACGATTCCAACGATATAAAAAACTCATTTTTCGATTTTTTGCAGTTAACGGTGTTTTTCCAAATCACGGCCGTTTTTAACTTCATGGGACTTGCGCCATCTAAATATAATTTTTTTCAAAACAAAAATTCTGCGATTTTTTCTCCCCGAGTCGGCTAAAGCTTCAAAGTCAGGCTTCAGGGCTTTTTGTTCCGACTTTAGTTTCTTTCAAAAAGTAAATTCCCCATCACTGGATCTTTGCCACTCTAACGAATATTATTCACGCTTTCTGCGATAAACGTCAAAGAAGGGCGTGAAATTTGTGAGATCGAAGATCTCAAGCGAAAACGCCAGTTTCAAGGTGATCCCCCAAATTCCGCGGTCGCCCTGTATTTACTTTCGAAAGCACCATAAACTTTGCCTCCAACCGCACCGAGATTCTCCAGGGGTGCTTGTTTAGCGTCTTATGAAAAAGTGTGACTAACCTCGCTGAAGCGATTGATGGACTATTGTGCAATGGAATTGCAAAAAAAAATGGAAAATGGGAAAGATTTTACTTTTGGGCTTCCCGCAGAGTAGACGGAGGTATAACCATTTTTTTCGCGGTTTGGAAAACCTTCGGGAAAACCTCCTGTGGTTGAAGAAAGGTCGTTTGGCCTTAGAGATAGTTTTAAAAAAGCTGCTATGGGAATTAGAAAGTTTGTGAGATGTTAAAACACAATTTAGGATGATAAGTATTGTAATTTTTTTAGTTTTTGGACCAACAAATATTATAGCGATGCCAGTGTCTGATATTTTGAATCGGATAAATCGACAGATTTTGAATCGGATAAATCGACAGATTTTGAATCGGATAAATCGACAGATTTTGATATCAAACTGTTGCATGGCATTCTGATCATCAACTTCAGATCAAAATAATTCAATTTTTCGGACACAAAATCAATTTGTAGAAAACTTCATTTATATCAAATTCGTATCTGTCAAGAGGCAGTTGTTATACTTTTCATCGAAATTCGTAGGCTAATCATGACTGATGTAATAATAAACTTCAGAATCGGCAAAAATTTATTTATTACATTTTTCTAAGGTTAACTAAATCAGATTTACAATCAATTAGACAGTTTCATTTTTAACCAAAGAAGATGACATTTTTCTACCAAAAGAAATAAATTTCTAATTAAATGGTTAAATGGTCAACCAAGTAATAACTATTTAAAAAAATGGAATATTAACTGAAAATATAATAGTAAACCATGCAACCAAAAATAATTAACTTTCAACCAAAAATAGTTGGATTTTGAACCAAAGAGATAAAATTTCTAAAAAAGTGAAGAGATTCCCACTAAATTTATGAATCTTTAACTGAGATATAGTTACATTTATGAGTTAAGAAAAATTTTTTCTATCAAAAAAGCAAATTTTCAACAAAATAGTTCAATTTTCAACCAAAGAGATAAATTTTCTATCAAAAAATATGAATGTTTAACAAAAAACATAAATTTTTACCCAAAAAAAAATTACGATATAGTCAAATTTTCAACTAGACATTATTTTTAACGAAAATGATGAATATTTAACAAACGAAATGAATTTGTGATAAAAGAGTTCAACTTTCAATCGAGTAGTTAAAATTTCTACAAGAAAGATGAATTCTTAACTTAGAAGATAATTTTCCACCAGAAAAGATGAATTTTCAACAAACACATGATTTTTTAACCAAATAGATGAGTTTTCAACTAAAAAAACATTTTAAACAAAAAATAAAATAGGTAAATTTTAACTTGAACAAATGCATCTTCAACCAAAAAAGCTAACTTTTAACAAAGAGTTAAATTTTCAACTAATTAGGAGATAAATTTTCAACTAAAATGAGGAATCTGCAACCAAAACAATAAATTTTCAATAAAATATTGCAACTATCAATCAAGTAGTTAAATTTTCTACAAAAAGAATTTTGAACCAAGAAGATTTTTTTCCAAAAAGGCGAATTTTCAACAAAATATATGAACCAAATAGGGTGATGGGCACAATGGTTGGCCACCCCCCAATGATTGACCCTAGTTAAATTCTCAACCAAAAAAATGAATTTTTAAAAGCAGAGTTCAAATTTCAACCAAGTAGTGGAAATTTCAAACAAATAGTTAAATTTTCAGTTAGAAAAATTAATTTTAAATCAGAACAAAAGATTTTTCTACAATATAGATAAATTTTTAACAAAAGAGGTGAATGTTCAACCGATCTCGGTTGAAAATTGAATCAATTTAATAAATTTAATCTGAAAAAATACGATTTTTCAACCAAAGAAATGTATTTTCAAAAAAATAGTTAAATTTTCAACCAGAAAGATAAATTTTTAACTAAAATGACGAATAACCAAAAAAATGAATTTTTAATAAAATAATTCGAATTTCAATCAAGTAGTTGCATTTTTAACAGCAAAGAAGAATTTTTAACCAAGAATAAAACAGTTAAATTCTCAGTTAAAAAATTAATTTGCAAACAAGAAAAAATTAATTTCCATAGAAGATTTAAATTTTCAGCCAAAGAGGAAAGAAATTAATTTTCAACTGAAATGATGCATCTTTAACAAAAAATATAAATTTTTAACGATGGAGTTCAACTTTGAACCAAATTGTTGCATTTTCAAGCCAAAAACGCAAAATTTCTGCAAAACAGTTAAATTTTCATACGGTAAATAAGAATTTTCAACAAAAAAGTTCATTTTTTTAAGTTTAATTCTCAATCCAAAAAGACCAATTTTCAACAAAAGCTGTTGAATTTTCAACCAAAAAAAGGTGAATTCTCGATTAAAAATATAATAGGGACTTTTCAACCAAAAATAATTAACCTTCAACCAAAAATAGTTGGGTTTCCAACAAAAAAAAAATGAATTTTCAACTAAAATGATGAATCTTGAAATCTCTCTGGAATTTTGTTCACCTTTTAAAAGTGCTTCTTTAGATTTGCGTAGTTCAAGAGTTTGTCAAAACTTAATGATTCTTCTTAAAAAAAAATTTAGTACACTCCAGGTCCCATAGAAGCCGGTCTGATTTTGTAATTCCTAAAACTATTGGCCCACGCAATTTCCCAGCGGGCAGCACGAGAGACGGTTGCGACTCTCGCCTCGGAAGGGCCGCAGTGCGCGGGTACTCAGTTGAGTATATTGCGCAATATGATGCATCCCAATTGGAAACGACTCGGGCGGCCTTGACAGTTTACGTTTCGAGGGTACCGATTTAGTAACAAGGCCATCTTGAGAATCGGATCATTTTGATGCGCAATTTGCTGATTAAATAAAAGATCCAAAATCTGTATAAAAGCGTTGCATATCATTTCATTGATTCAATCAATAGCGACACACAATATGCAATTCAATTATAATAATTTATTGAAGTGTTGAATTACCCTGCTGAAAGTAAACCGATTGAAACCTCATCCGTTTTAATTCGTCATCTATCCATAAGTATCCGTTTGAATACTTTTTTATAATCTTTAATCCGTTTGTATCCGTTGGATATCCATATATCCGTTTGAATAATAATCTTATCCGGTGTTTAATCCTTCAGTATCCGTTTTTGTGTATTACTATCCGTTTTTATACTTATACGTTTCAATCCTTCATTTTTTATCCGCGACTCAATCCTTGTCTATCCGCCAACTACTTAGGCTTGATCTCGTCACCTATTACGGATTAAAAATGTATCCGTCTCAATCAGTGCTTATCCACTTTAATCCTTTCTCTAAAAAATGTATTCTCTTACCGTTTTAATCCATGAATCTCTATCCGCAACCCTATCCTCGTCTAACCGAGACCTACTTTGTCATTCCTTATTATCTATCACGGATAGGATACACATCCGTCCCAATCTTTACCTATCCTCTTTAATCCGTTCTTCACAAAAAACATTGCTTATCCGATCCAATCCGTAATTTCCTATCCGTCACCCTATCCTTGTATATCCGCGACCTACTTTGATTTTTCTCCTTATGTAAGATGGATAAAACCTTAATCCGTGTCAATCATGACTTATTCTCTCTAATCCGCTCTCCGCAATATAAATTAGAAAATTCATGAATTGAAACGGATACGCAATATATTTGTATTTCCTATCCGTTTCAATCCATAATTTTCCATCCGCCAACCTGTCCTTTTCTATCCGCGACCTACTTAGACTTTCCTTGTTATCAAGTACGGATACAATACTTATTCATGCCAGTCAATGTTTATCCTCATGAATCTTTTCTCCACAGAAAGAATTGTCTATCCGTTCTAATCCATAATATTCTATCCGTCACCGTATTTTTTTCTATCTGCGTACTACTTTGATTTTATCTCGTCACCTATCACGGATTGAAAAGTTATCAGTGACAATCAATGCTTATCCTCTTGAATCCTTCAATCCGCCACCTAATCCTTGTCTATTCGCGAACTACTTTGATTTTTATCACGATGTAACACGGCTAGAATATTAATCCGTGCCAATCATTACTTATCCTTCTTCAGTCCTTTCTTCAAAAAGCTTATTGAGTATCCGTTATAATTCGTTATTTTCTATCAAATACGAATTAGCATTATAGTTTTCACTGCAGATACATACGGATAGAATTTTTGGTATTCAAACTGATACATGAGGATAGAATATTATTAGTTCAATACAGATTCAACAGGATAGACGCGGATAGAGCATTACCAGTTGAAGACTGAAACGGATAGATATGGATCGCATTTTTTTACTTGGCGGCGGATTTAAACGAATAGATATGGACAGATTATTTTTAGTTGAAGATGGATTAAAAAGGATACAAAAGGATAGAATATTTTTCGTTGGATACGGATTAAAACGGATAAATAGGATACCATCTCACGGATAGATGAGGATAAAAAAATTTGGATTGAAGCAAATAGGGGCGGATTAAATTTCACTTCACCTATAGAAAATTATTTAAACGGATAAACATTTAAAAATCTAACAAAGGATAGAACATGACTGAAAAGGATGTAAAGTGCTCATTCGAACGCATAAAAAATGTCTATCCATTTGAATCCGCTAATTTCTGTCCGTTTGAATCCGTTTACTTCCAGCAGAGTAATTGAGTAACTAAAATTTGATGCATAGAAAAATTCTGTTTTCCAAGTGGCCGTCATTCTGATACTTGAATTTCGTAATATCTTAAAAAACAATTAAAACTGTAATATTCTTATTGCTTGATCTTATGTGGGTAAATTTTATTTCCGGGTATTGAGGCAGCGTGGCTCATGAGGTACAGTGATTGGATATAACACAGTTCCGAAATCAAACTAAAGTTGCTAAACTATCTTGGGTTCGAATCCCAATGCCGGAAAATAAAAAAAATGTATTAAAAAATTAATTTCTCTTTAAGGCCATGTGACAAGTGGGTCACGTGACCGGATTCCTGTATTACCGACACTTTTTTTATTTGTAAACTTATTTTCACACGAATAGCCACATCGCGTTGAAAATTTGGGTTGAATAAGAAGCAGGTGGGCCTGGTGCTAAATTTTAATCATCATGAAAAAAGCAAAAGAAAATTATTTACAAAAAAAAATTTTTTCATCATCATAAAAATGTAGGACCAGACCCACCTTTCTTAGTGCTTCTTATTTATTATCCCAAATTTTCAACTCGATGTGGCTATTCGTGTGAAAGTAAGTTTACAAATAAAAAAAGTGCCGGTAAGGTAGGAATCCGGTCACGTGACCCACTCGTCACATGGTCTTAAGGCCATGTGAGCATAACCTCAAATTTTTTTTTACATTTTTTTCAAAAACAACTTACGTTCAAAAGAAACGCGATATCGAGTTGAAATTTTGGTAAACTAAATATGAAGCACTAACAAACGCCGGTCTGGTCCTGAATTTTTATAATTATGAAAAAAGTAAAAAAAAATTTTGTTATAAAGAAAATTTTTTATATACTCATAAAAATTTAGGACCAGACCCGCGTTTCTTAGTGCTTCATATTTAGTTTCCCAAATTTTCAACTCGATATCGCGTTTCGTGTGAATGTACGTTGATTTTGAAAAAAGTGTAAACAAAAAATTTGAGGTTACGCTTACATGGCCTTAATGGCATTCCGTCTCATCAAAAACCCTGTATTTTAAAAATGTTTTCCTTAGTCGCTTTTCGAAGTCTATAAAAACTTTTTTTTTACTCTTTGATCCTTGAACAAGAAGCATAAAACGGACCGCTAAAGGTAAATAGAAAATACGCAAGCGCAGTGCGACGAGGGTTCTGCAATGAAAACGAGATTTCCCACGTGGGATAAGAGTCGACTTTATACAAAAGGAGCTTCACCGCCAGTGCGGAAATTCGGATCGCGGATCGGGCGGAAGTGTGGCTGAGGCAGAGGACTCCTCTCTTTCTCCCCATTCGTCGTCCGCTCATCTAACTCTCTCGCTCTCTCTCTCTCTTTTTATTTTTTACCTCGCAATCATTGAAACGGACCGATCGTAATTATTATTCCGCCCCTATATCGCGCGCGAAGAGATACACGGCGGAGCAAACGTAACGTAACGTAGCGAAACGAGGCGAAACGAAACGAAACGAAACGGAACGAAACGAGTTGGAGTTACCGCGTCCGGCTCTCTCTCTTTCTCTATTTTACTCTCATGTCCTCTCTCTCCATATGTCTCTCTTTCTCACTCTCGAACGAGACCGTCCAGTACGGTACGGCAATCAATAACTCTAAAACACAGCGACGTTTGGGGAAACAAATTCAGCAAGTTGCTTGATTGGAAAAACCGTCGGCTAGATCGAGTCGCGTTTGAATGCAAGCCGGATCAGTAGTCCCTCGCAGAGTAGGGATCGGCTGCTAGTCCCGCACGCGAAAAACGCGTCCGTTTCGCCTATATTTGTTTCTGCCGCGGCATATAGAGACCTCGCAGAATGGAATTCGCTCCTCTATGTTGTCTATGGTCGAAGCGTATATAGGTATGTAACATAGGTCCAGATAGGGTGGATGGGGAGGACCCTGACCATGTACCGCGTTTTATTTCCAATTCCACGGGACGAACAATAACGCCAGCGACCCATCTCGCCGAGGGCACTGACGATGAACGCATTGTTTAAGAATTAATCGGAGGAACTGCACCAGCAACGAACGCTTCGCCGCGGGACGGTCGTGCAATTTTTTTCGTTTCGATGCGTTTTTTGCCCTCATCAGCATCCCTGCACCTCTCTGCAACGCCGTCGCATCTCTTCCTCTTCTTTTTTGTTGTCAGCACCCGCCACTCGGACGGAAGCGTCCACTCATTTGACGTGCGCGATTTTATCCTACGCCTAGAGCTTATAAAGCTTACAACTTTCTAAAGGTTTTAGCCGAATGTGTGATTTTGCTTGGAAAAGGGAACTTTTGTGCGGTAACAATTGTTTCCAATTGGAATTTGTCCGGAGTACGATTCAAGAAGTACAGGATACTTTTTTGTTTGATGTTCCAGATCAGATAGCAGGTTATGCACAGGTTCTGTCTCTAGTGGTGAACTTGAAAGGTTTTTAAATCACGTACAAATTATATTAAGAGCATTAACATAATTTTAATATGCATATTCCGGAAATTTGGAAGAAGTGTAAAATACAATTCAAGAAGTCTAGGATACTTTCACACTAAAACTTGGGGTACCAAATTGTTGCAGCTATTTTGATCTACAATTTCAACTCAATATGATTCGCTTTAGAGGATCAATGAAAATTAAAGAGAAAAACTTCAAGGCGTATTAGCATCAGTATGCAAAACAGAATGACAGTTACGATTTTCGAAAAACATTCCTTTCTGTCAAATTCAAGTTCTTTAAATCGATAATCGATCCTCGATCGAGATTTGCTGATATTTGTAAACAAACATCCACAACCTCAGTAATCATAAATTTAACTAAACGGAACTAAGTAAATGATTTTTTTCAGAATTTGATTATCAATTTAATTTTAAACGATCATCAACAATTGATCATCATTCAGGTAAGAGGTTTAAATAATTTTATAATGTGTTGAGTAGTTGGAATTTTATGACAGATAATTGATCTCAAAATTTGAATCAAGTTGATCATGAATATAGGTATCAAAACGTTGCATCCTTTTGATCCATTTGCTGCATCAACTTGATACCTGGTAGTTTTGTGTATTTTGTTTAATTGATGATCCAGATTCAGGGCTCGGAACGAGTTACTTTTTAGTAACTTAGTTACTTTTTTGATCCACGGTTACTAAAAAGTTACTTATTTTATGAAGAGGTTACTTTTAGTTACATTTTTTGCCCGTAATAACGAAATGAATTAATTCATTAATCGTATTATTCAAAAATTTGTGAAAAATGTAAAAATTCAAATTTTTTCAGTAAATTTGGCACTTTAGAGTATAAATAACAAAATAAATAAATAAATAGAGTATAAATAACAATTGAACCATTATCAATTTATAAAAAATTTGAGTTAGTTTAAGAGATATTTACAAGTTTTGAGAAGGTCCAAACTTAATTCAAAACTGGAAAAGATTTGGAGAAATAAAAAAATAAATTCAGATTGTTGAAGATTTCGAAATGAAATTTTGAAGCTTTTCAAGGATTTTTAGAGGTTTTAAGAAAACCAAATAATTCTTAAGTTTGCTGAGAAGCTTTAGAATGATTTTTTATTTTGAAAAATTAATATTAAGAGCAAAATTAAAGAAGATTGCAAAAAAATTTCGATTAATAAATGACAATTGAACAATTATTAATTTGGTAAATAATGGAGTAAGTTTAAAATATATTTAGAAGCTTTGAAAAGATTCCAGAATAATTTAAAACGTGAAAAAAATTTAAAACCATTGAAAACAGAATGCAGATGTTCGAAAATTCCGAACACAAAATTTATAAGCTTTTTAAGTATTTTGGAAGGTTTTAAATGTATAAAAAGTTCGTATCAAAATTCCTAGAAAAACTAACAGTATATTTTTTTAGTTAATTTAAAAAGAATATTTAATAAAATTTTCAAAAAGGAATTAGGATGATTTTAAGGTAATTTTTTTTACTTTTGCAGGATTTTCAAAAAATTGTAGGAAAAATTCGAGTTGCTTAAAATGATATAATTTTGAAAATTCATAAATTTTTTCATTAATGCTTCAATTCACAGCAGTGAAAATGATATGGATTTCTGTTTTTTTTTTAATCTTTTAACTGTACAATGTATAAAAGTTAAAATAAAAAATTTTGCAGTTTACCAACTTTTAATTTAAAAAATTTCAATTGAAAAGTGTTAGAAGCTTCCATTTTATACGCGTAAATTATGAACCGTTTGAATTAAACAAATTTTAAGCTTCAATTTTGAAAGTTTAAGATTTAAAAAAATTTAAATTGAGTGCTCGAATTTCCAGTTCAGTTTTTGTAACTTTTTTCTATATAAAATTTTGTTGTAGTTAGAAAAATTCAACCATTTTGTTAAAAGTTGAACTATTTTCTTAAGCATAAATTGGTTTGTTGAAGATTCATAATTTTGGTGGAAAATTCGTCTTTTTGGTAAACAATCTTTCTTTTTAGTTACTTTTTTGCCACATTCTTGTTACTTTTCGGTTACTTTTTTGAGAGAAGGATGGTTACTATTTTAATATTTTTTTAAGATTGAGCAGTATTGAGAGCATTAACATCCTTTCAATATGCATGCCCCGAAAATTTTAAAAAAGGAGACTTTTGTGCCGTCAAAATTGTTTTCACTTGGAATTTGTTTGGATTACAATTCAAGAAGTTTAGGACACTTTTTGTTTATTATTGATTAAAAATACCATACGAATTGTAATGGGAGCATTAACATCCTTTCAGAATGCATGTTTCAAAAATTTATAAAAGTGGGACTTTTGTGCGGTAACAATTATTTTCAATTGAAATCCATTTGGATTACAATTCAAGAATTTTAGGACACATTCTGTTAAATTTTGTTGAAAAATCCTGTACGAATTGTATGGGAGCATTAACATCCTTTCAATATGCATGTTCCGAAAATTTGGAAATGTGGGTCTTTTTTGGAATCAAATAATAGGTTAGAAAATCAGTCTGCACAGGTTGTGCTTCTAGTTGTGAACTTGGAGGATTCGAAAATCAAGTACAAATTATATTGAGAGCATCAACATTATTTCAATATGCATGTTCCGAAAATTTAAAAAAGGAGACTTTTGTGCAGTAACAATTTTTAATTGGAATTTGTTTGGAGTACAATTCAAGAAGTGTGGGACACTTATTGTGTAATATTTTATTAAAAATCCCGTACGAATTGTATTGCGAGTATTAACATAATTACAATATGCATGTTCCAAAAATTTGGAAAAGTAAGCCTTTTGTGCAGTAACAATTTTTTATTGATTGAAATTCGTTTGGAGTACAATTCAGGAAGTGTAGGATAATTTTGGTTTAATTTTGATTGAAAATCGCGTACGAATTCTATTGGGAGCATTAACATCCATTCAATATGCATATTCAGAAACTTTAGAAAAGTAAGACTTTTGTGCAGTAATAATTGTTTTCAATTGGAATCAAATAACAGGTTAGAAAATCAGTCTGCACAGGTTCTGCTTCTAGTGGTGAACTTGGAGGATTTGAAAATCTCGTACAAATTATATTGAGAGCATTAACATTATTTCAATATGCATGTTCCGAAAATTTGGAAAAGTAAGCCTTTTGTGCAGAAACAATTGTTTTTTATTGAAATTCGTTTGGAGTGAAATTCAGGAAGTGTAGGATAATTTTGGTTTAATTTTGATTAAAAATCCCGTACGAGTTCTATTGGGAGCATTAACATCCATTCAATATGCATGTTCCAAAAATTTGGAAATGTGGGTCTTTTGTGCAGTAATAATTGTTTTCAATTGGAATTTGTATGGAATACAGTTCAAGAAGTGTAGGACACTTTTTGTTTAATTTTGTTTGAAAATGCCGTAAAAATTGTATTGGGAGTATTAACATCCTTTCAAAATGCATGTTCCGAAAATTTGGAAATGTGGGTCTTTTGTGCAGTAAAATTTTTTTTCAATTGGAATCAAATAACAGGTAAGAAAATCAGTCTGCACAGGTTCTGCTTCTAGTGGTGAACTTGGAGGATGTGAAAATCACGTACAAATTATATTGAGAGTATTAACATTATTTCAATATGCATGTTCCGAAAATTAAAAAAAAGGAGACTTTTGTGCAGTAACCATTTTTTTAAGTTGGAATTTGTTTGGAGTACAATTCAGGAAGTGTAAGATCATTTTGGTTTAATTTTGATTAAAAATCCCGTACGAATTGTATTGGGAGCATTAACATCCATTCAATATGCATGTTCCAAAACTTTCGAAAAGTAAGACTTTTGTACAGTAATAATTGTTTTCAATTGGAATTTGTACGAAATACAATTCAAGAAGTGTAGAACACGTTTTGTTATATTTGTTTAAAAATCACGTACAAATTGTTTCGGGAGCATTAACATCCTTTCAATAGGCATGTTCCGAAAATTTGGAAATGTAGGTCTTTTGTGCAGTAATAATTGTTTTCAATTGGAATTTGTATGAAATACAATTCAAGTAGTGTAGGACACTTTTTGTTTAATTTTGTTTAAAAATCCCGTACAAATTATACTGGGAGCATTAACATCCTTTCAATATGCATGTTCCGCAAATTTGGAAATGTGGCTTTTTTGTGCAGTAATAACTGTTTTTGGAATTTGTTTGGAGTACAATTTAAGAAGTGTGGGACACTTTCTATTTAATTGAGAATCCGGATCAAATAACCGATTAGAAAATTATTTTGCACAGATCATATCCTGCATTTTGAACATTTTCCATTCAACATTTTAGGAATTCTGGAAAATCAGGGAAAGACAGGGAATTTGAAACCGGTCAGGGAAATTCAAGGAATGTCAGGCAAAACCTGAAAAAGTCAGGGAATGTTCGATAAACTGAATTTGAAGTTTAAGGGTCATCCACTAATTACGTGAAGCATTTTTCTCATTTTTCACCCCCCCCCCCCCCATCTAAGATGCCACAAGGTTTACTATGCGCACACCCTCCCCCGACTCCCATAAAATCATAATAATATTTTATAAACTTAGGGAATGAACATACAATTTTATTTTGTTAAAAATATCACAATTTTGTGAAAAGCAACATTATTTTTTGTTTGAAATTCAACCGTTTGGTTGAAAATTACCTTTTTTCTGAAAATTGAAATTTTTGCTTAGAAAATTTTTTGTTTGGTTCAGAAATTCATCTGCTATCGTAGAAATTTCATCTTTTTTGGATAAAAATGCAACTGTTTGGTTGAAAATTAATCTGTTTTGGATAAAGTTTGAACTATTTTCTTGTAAAATTCAACTTCTGTGGTTGAATTGAACTGTGTTTGTTTTAAAATTGAAATCTTTTTGATTGAAATATCAACTATCACGTTTTCCGTTGAGAATGCATCTTTTTTGGTTGAAAATTCTTTTATTTGGTTGAAAAGTTTAAGTATTTTGTTGAAAATTCCTCTTCGTTGGTAAAATATCTTCTTAGTGAAAACTTCATATTTTTGGTTCAAAATTTAATTATTTTGTTGTAAATAAATTTTTCATAGTTAGACATTTTTTCTTTGACCTGAAAATATAACTATTTCATTTTCGGTTACAAATATGTTTCAGCTGAAAATTCATGTATTTTTTTTTAAATTCGTATTTTTTGATAGAAAAATAATCTTTTTGAGTTTAAGTATGAGAATTCATCTTTTTTGTTTAAAATGTGTTTTTTTTTGCTCAAAATTAAACAATTATGTTGATAATTCTTTTTTGTTCGGTTAAAATTTAACTTATTGAACTTAACACTAAACTACTTCGTGTTTAGTCGAAAATTTATTATCCTTAGTTGAAAATTTATTCATTTGGTTAAAATTTCGTCTTTTGTGGTAGAAAATTAATCTTTTCGGTGGAAAATTTATTTCGTTGGTTCAAAATTTAACTATTTTGTTGAAAAATTGTTTTTATGGTTAAAGATCATTCTTTTAACTAAAAATATAGCTATTGAATTTTTGGTTGAAAATGTATCTTTCCTAGTTGAAAATTCATGTAATTTGTTGAGAATTCGTCTTTTTTTGTAGAAAATTAATCTTCTCTCTTAAAAGTTAATTTTTTTCGTTAAAAATTCATCTTTTTGTTAAAAAATTCCACTATTTGGTTACAAATTCATTTTTTTTTAAGATTCATCATTTTTTTTAATCCATTCAAAATTGATTGTATGCTGCGGACATGAATGAATATAGGGGAGACCACCCTACAGTAGATAATCATTAATTAAAAATACGAATGGATGTTAAATAATTAATTTAATATAATTATTAGTTAAGATACAATACGTATCAATGTATTACAATTAGAATTGGTTATTTTACTTAGATTTGTGCTTATAATTAAGGATTATCTACAAGTTTAATTATTTTTTTATTTGATATTCTTCAAAGAGAATAATTAGAGGGGGAGAGGTATTGAAGAGTATTCCACTATTGGTGACATTACCCTAACAAGTAAAAGATATTTCACATTAAAAAAATATCATTTTTGTTGCATATCGTTTTGATGTGGGTTTCATGATTATAAGGAACTTGTCCAGATCTAAATGAATTTTCATCATCCTCTAATTAATATGAGAAAAGAATTTAGATTACACCAATTTTATTAAATATATTTTCTTTCAATTTTTTTGCAACAAGCTTGTTACAAATACTGATGCTGATTCCCGGTACAATGCAATTAAGTTTTAAATTGTTAACAAAATATCGAACTCGGTACTGATAGTAACGAATCTGATTGCATGAAATTCTGGCATACGCAGCTATATATAATATATATGTATATATAATATATATGTATATACAATATACAAGCTTGATGATTTCATGAACCGACAACGTTGCTGGATATTAGCGCAGTACAAAGAGAGTAAATCTCGTTACGATGGACAAACAACGATGACAAAAATGGCGGGCGCACATTAAATTTACAAAGCCACCAACCTCGCCTTCCTCATACGGCGAAGGTCGTTAAAGACAACTCCTTGTGGAGACCCGCTCTCATTACAGATGCAAAGAGACTGTCGGTAATTTTCGATTGTTTCCTGCCCCAGCAATTTGTGAAAAAAAGTACCGATCAACATAAAAGGGAAAGGACAAGGTCGAATCCACCATATTATGGGAGCAATACCATATTTTGAAATCCTGGAATATTTTTTACAAATGGTAAAAGAATATAAAAGTACATTCGGAAAAATGTTTGTTGGGAGATGTCTATAGATCCGCTCTCATTATAGATGCAAAGAGACTGTCAGTAATTTCCGATTGTTTCCTACTCCAGCAATTTGAAAAAAAAAGTACTGATGAAATTGGGATTTTGTAGCAACCCTGATAATGTACCAAAATATACCTTCAATATCTTTGGTTGTTGTATATCTCCTACAATTTAATATCCAGATATTGATTCTCAAATAAAGTAAGTTTTTCCCATGGTCAGTGTAGATTTGATAAACAGATTGGTTGGTGTCTATCACTGTCATAATCAATAATCGTCTTCAAGGCCGAAAGAATGGGCAAAAAGTCGAATTCAAGATTGGAATTCGAGCTCAATTTCACCCCGGACATTCGTCTTCGCGACGGAAATCCACGATACAAGACAAAGTTCCTTTGTCGGATGCGCTGCTCGGGTTTGGTCAAAGCATAACGATATGATGGTCGCATAATATTTTATGTATAAGTCTTGGGCTGCTACCTTCTCCTTCATCCCTCCTTGGTTCGCGTCTCGTCCCCCACCCACTCCTTTTTCCCTTGATCTCTTGCGGATTCTTGCGGGCTGGGATGTAAATCAGCGGTTCCGCGATGACATCTGGTGACGTAAGGACTGAATCCTGCCCGACTTGGGTTGGACAACCGGCTGAGCATTATTATATACGAGGATACGTTGTATATCTCATCGTATGTGTATAACAGAACAGGACAGAACGGGGCAACCGAAGCACTCGGCATACCGTCCTAATATGCCGGTCCTCCTATTCCCCTTTGTCAGTTAGCAAAGCCTTTGTCGTTGAGGAAAGCCGACTGTTTCCTGCACCGCTCGTATATTATATCGCGATGCAGCGCATGGAATGCCAGGACGGCTTGTCTCCGATGCTGTGTCGCTGTCGGTATTGCTGCTGCTGATGTTGCTGCTGGTACCGCTCTCTTTGCTCACCCGCTGATGCGATGGTCCTTGCGGGTGCTACTGTTGATGCTGCTGATGCGATTTGTAGAAATAACTATCCTACGAAGGCCAAAGAAGACGTTTCCAATAGGGAAGAGTAGGGACAGTGAAAATCGATTGCTAAAATCAACAAACAGTACATTCGGAAAAATCTTGTTGAGTAAGGTCTAATTGTCTATAAACCAGCTCTCATTACAGATGCAAAGAGACTTTGGTAATTATCGATTGTTTCCTGCTCCAGCAATTGTTAGGAAAAGTACCGATCAACATGAAAGGGAAAAGACAAGGTCGAATCCACGAAATCATGGAAGCAGTACCTTATTTTGAATTCTGAAACATTCCTTGCAAATGGTAAAGAATTTTAAAGTACATTCGGAAAATTTTTTGTTTGCTGGGCAATGTCTAGCCACTATTGATGCTGCTGATGCGATTTAGAGAAATTCTATGAACGCCAAAAAAGATGAATTCCAACAGGTAAGAGTAGGAACAGTGAGAAGCGATTACTAAAATCAAGAAGGAGAAAGGACATTCGGAATAATTTTTGTTTATTGGGTAATTTCTAATTGTCTATAAACCCGTTCGCATCACAGATGCGAAGAGGCTGTTGGTAATTTTCGATTGTTTTCTACTCCAGAGTCCAGGAAGTTGTAAAAAATGATCCAATCAACATAAAAGGGAACAATACCATATTTAAGGGGGGTGTATGAAGTCGGAAGCATATTTTAGTGGAGAGAAGATAATACCAGAAGATGCTACTTGATCTGACGGAGACGAACTTGCACATTTTCACATTGGAACAAAGTAAATGCCAGTTTATCAATTTGATCCCAACATTGGATCAAAATGATACGCAACGATTTTGAAAAGATTTCGGATTTTTTATTCGATTGGCAAATTGGGCATGAAAATAATCCGATTCTCGAAATCAATTGCCTGTCATGAATTTTCATGAGTAGCAACTGTCGAGTGTCAATTCTTACATGCTACACCCAAGTCATGACCGTCTACATTTTTTTTTTACGATAAATCATAAAGTTTTGACAAAAACTTAAAATGAATCTCTAGAGAAACATTTTTTAAAGTAAAAAAAAAATCTGACGAGAGTTGCAGATTCATCATTTTGGCTGAAACTTTATTTCTTAGTTTGAAAATCCAACTATTTTTGGCTAAATGTTTAGTTCTTTTTGGTTGAAAAGTCTACCATTACATTTTAGGTTGAGAATTCATCTTTCCTAGTGAAACATTTTATTACTTGTTTGAAAATTCAATTACTCTGTTTGCAAGTGCAATAATTTTCGTTTACAGTCATTATTTTTAGTTAAAAATTCAAATTTTTTTTGTTGAAAATTTGCAGTTTTGGGTTGAAAATTCAACTACTTTACTGAAAATGAACTTTTTTGTTAAAACTTCATATTTGTGGTTCAAAAATTCAACTATTCTGCCGAAAATTTGCATTCTTTGCATGAAACTTCAACAATTTGTCAAAAGTCTTCTTCTCTTTTTATTGAAGACTCTTTCTTGGTTACAAATTCCTCTTTTTGGTATGAAAAATCTTCTCTTTCTTTGGAAATGACTTTTTTGTTGTTGTGAAAAATCCAATTGTTTGGTTGAAAATTAATCTTTTTTGGTGGATCATTCAACTTTTTTGTTTGAAATTCGTCTTTTTTGGGTAAATTCAACTATTTTTTATTAAAAAAATTTTTCTTGAAATATTAACTATTACATTTTTTATTCAGAATTTATTTTTTGCTTGAAAATTTCATCATTTTAGTTGGAAATTCATCTCATTGCTTTAAAATTGAACTGTATTATTAAAAAAAATAATTTTTTTGTTTTGTTTGAAAATTCATTTTTCAAACCAAATTCTTCTTTTTGGTTGAAAATTCAACTGCCCGATTCAAACTTGAACTCTTTGCTAAAAATTCATTATTTGGTAGAACTTTCATCATTTCAGTTGAAAACTTATCTCTTTGTTGAAAATGTAACTATTTTATTGAAAAAAGCTTTTTTTTTGTTAAAAATTAATTTACTTAACTGCAAATATACCTTTTTTTGAAAATGTATCTGTTTTTTTATTTGAAAATTCATCTATTTAGTTGAAAATTATTGTGTTTTGTTAAAAACACATCCTTTTGGCAGAAAATTAATCTTTTTGGTTAAAAGTTGATCTTTTTGGTCGAAAGTTAAACTGCTTGGTTGAAAGTTAAATTATATTGTTGAAAATTCATATATTTTGTTGAAGATTCATCATTTCAGTTGAAAATTTATCTCTTCGGTTGAAAATTGAACTATTTTATTGAAAATTTGCTTTTTTTAGTAGACAATTAATTTTTTTAAACTATTGAAAAATTTTATTTTGATTTTTTTTGAAAATTCATTTTTTGTAGAAATTTAATCTCTTTGGTTAAAAATCCAGTTGTTCTTGGTTACAAGTTAATTCTTCTTGATTGAAAAGTCTAATATTATATTTTTGGTTACAAATGTTATTGCTTAGTTAAAAATTCAACAATTCTTTTAGAAAGTCATTCTTTTTAGTTGAAAAGTTAACTTTTTCGTTGAACACTCGCCTTTGTGGGTAGAAAATTTAACTATTCAAGTATAAAATTAAAACATTTATATAAAAATTCACTTTTTGGTTAAAAAGGCATATTTCTTCATTTTTTTAGAGAAAATTGTTTTTTTTTTTGTTCAAAATTTTACTGCTTGGTGTATTAATATGTTTTGGTTGGTCCTAAGAAGTTGAAAATCTTCAGCTAGATAAATCTAAAGAAACTAAAACGGAAAATTGAAAATTTTCTCCCACTCTGAAATTCATTAATATGTTGGTCATTATGAATCTACGACTATCAATAAAAATGATAACAACTGCCACTTGACTGATATGAATTTAATATAAATTTTGTTCTGAAGAATAAATAAATCCACTGACGAGAGTCGCCGTTATGTCCCGAACCGTTGGGTTCAATTATTATCAACGAATTGAATTCAATTATTTTAAACTCTAAATCAAAAACCATTCCACCAACAATTATTTCACAGTTTTGTTCAGTTTACCAAACTGTTTTTTAAATCAGCCAAATGCCGTCAACCATACCCTTTTGTTGTATAAATAAAATTTCTTTCCCGAGTGCACCCAATCCTTTCATTACATTCCTCTTAGGAACAAATTCTCCCAGTGAAAAAAGCTGAAAGCACTGAGGATGAAGAAGAAGGAGCATCAAGTGTTGAGAGGCCATCTTTCTCTGGGCAGAAAGTGCCCAAAGGAGCGATAGCATTGAGGATCGAGGGCAGGTAATACGTTTAAAGGGTGCGTTAAAGCAGTCAGGTGTCTAGCCACCTCGAGAAACGAGGAAACGTCGCGATGCCCAGATTCAGTTTGAGAGAATCCCTATCTACTGCCCTTCTTCTTTTCCCTCTTCTTCTTACTCTCTCCACCATCATTCGTCTTTCTTTTCTGCTTCCACTTCTGACTTCTGCCGCCTTCTTCTTGGTTGGTTTAGTATATAATGTTGGTTTGGTATATAATGTTGGTTTGGTATGTAAGTTTGGTTTAGTATATAAGGTTGGTTTGGTATATAAGCTTGGTTTGGTATATTTGCACTGCGTCTTGGTGAAGCGCGACGGATCGCGCATAAATCTTCCGATCCCAGGGATCGAACTCGATCAGATCGATTCGTTATAGATGAGGGACGCCAAGTATACACTCGTGCAGACCGGTCGCCCACTTAGCTCTTATAGAGGCGAGAAATTTAGTACGAAACGGGTTCGAAATGCCCTCGCATTGACTGCGAGTTCCGTCTGCGATTGAGTCAACCCGATACAAGTGACACCAGGACGGTGGAGGTGAATCGCTGCACGATCATCAACTGGGTTTCTCGTTACCTCGAATCAAGATATTATCCTAAAAGCGCAGATATGGCCATTATTAAGCTAATTAAGCTGACGCCAGGCGTCAAGATCACGCCTGGCGAATATTCACGAGTGCACTCGGATTCACGTCTTTTGATCGCGAGATTGTATTAAATTGGAAGAGCATATTGAGCGTACACAAGAATCTTCCCACATTCTTCTAGTCACTGCTGCTCTCGATTTGTGACTCCTGACGTTTAGCCTCAAGGAGTATTTTCGTAAATTGTGTTGAAAGGAATCTTTTGAAACACGAAGGAACTGATGCAGAGGCATTCTGTCGGAGAATACTAATTTAATGATGCTTCCTTGAACTGATTCTTCACGGATCCTGCAGTTGGCAGAAATGTGCAATATCGGAAAATTCTTTCTACTATGAATGATCAAATCATAAGATTTGAATTACTTTTAAGGATTTTTTTTTAGGCCTCGGACTACTATTTGAGAAACAATGACACTGAAATTTTAGAATTTTAAATTAGATTGGAATCAAATTCAAAATCCTATTTAACGTCCAATACTCAAGTTGATGAATAGAATTCCTGAAAACAAAACAAGAATCCAACGATCAAATTTGGACAACTACCAGCAAATGCTCCTATTTCAATTCCTAAGAACAAAAAAAGTTGTTTCTTTGGACAAAAATAAAAAGGAGGAAAGAAAAATGAGAAGGCAACCAACCAAATCCCCTTTCTTCTCTTTTTTATTTCTTTAGTTTTTTTTTATCATTATCAAATCACAATGTGTCTGTGGGTCAAAAGGCAAACCCGTAATAAACACATCAGAAATAAAAGCAAATCAAGATTCACGAAAACCTATTGCTAAATATAATGAATCATACTAGAATAACTTTTATTTAATTTATCCAAATCAGTTTTCAAATTAAGAGACAACTTACTTTGTGTTTTAATATAAAGCATTTCCATGAATTCTCTCATTACTTTCACTATGTAAAATTTCAACATTATCCCAGTCAAACTGATGGCCAACATCAACAAACCCTTTTGTATGTCTAGCAAGAACACTCTTATAACAACGTCCCAAACGAACACCACTTTTGTGTTCTGCCAAAAAACGGGAGAACAAAAGTATTAAAAGAACTATAGTCTCTCAATTTCTTCTGATTATATCTCTAGATAAAATGTTACGTTGTTTGTTTTTGATTTGTTGAATTCTAATTGTGATATGTTCCCCAATTAACTTTTGTGGGTAATGATTAAGAAAGAGGATATTCCTAACAATATTCAAATTCTTTTTGAGAAATGAAACGTGGGACAAACCTAGAGCTCTCTCAACTAAGTTTTTGATTACTGCAATTTTGTTTTGAAAAGGATGAGCTGAAAAGAAATTTAAAATTCTACCTGAATATGTACTTTTCCTATACCAATTGGTAATAATATTACCATCCTGGCCTTTAATTACTTCTATGTCCAAAAAACAGATGTTATTATTTTTTTCTATTTCATGGGTAAATTGAAGTTTTGGATGAAAACCGTTAAAAGCATTGATAACTGCCTGCAACTTTACTACAGGAACACATAATAAGGTGTCACCAACATACCGAAAGTAAAAGGGCAATAAAGAATCTAGCTTCTTGAAATGACTGAACCTATGGGAGTACCAGACTTTTGGTTATAAAAAGATCTATTGAATTTAAAATAAGTTGAGTTCATAATAAAAACTATCTCTTTAATAAAATATTTTTGACTTAATCGAGTACGTGTTTTTATATTGTCCCATCTATTTAAAATTGCCTGTTTAACTAATTCAAGGGGTATACTCGGAAACATTGCAACAACTATTTTGATGTTGTATTTTGAAGTTGTAATGGAGTCTTTAAGTATCAAATCAAAGTTTTGTTTTAAAAATTTCGTGGGAGTGTTAATAGTTGAAATAACTATTCTCAAAGGATAGCCATCTTTATAAATCTTTCTCAAAACATAACATCAACTGTGTCTTCGGTATTTGTATCAGTCCACCTTATATCTTTTCCTAAAAGTCCATTCTTTCTCCGATTGTCTAGCTAGGATCTTGGAAGTGCGTCTCTTCTTAATTGTTTTGACGGATTTCCATTCAATAAATCAAAATTATCACGATTGGAAAGTAAATCCTCCATATCCCTAATATAATCTAATTTCTTCATACAAACTGTACGCCTTTATCAGCATTCATGCAAATTATATCAGGGTCCTTTTTAAGAAAACCTTTCGTTATCATGAAACCTTCAGAAATTTTACGATTAATACTACTAATGTGCAAACAATTCTCATCAACAAAGCTCTTTGATAAGTGTAAAACCTTGTTTCGGAAATCTTGCTGATCTACTATTGGAATTTTGTGTATGCTTGATTCAACATCTTTGACTATTTCCATCATTTGTTTCGACTTACTTTTTATAACACGGTTACTAAAACCTTAAACTAATCTGAGAATATCTGTAACTGAATCAGGAATTTGAATATCTGCCAAATTTACAAACCAAGGATCCGTATCTTTTTCAAAAATCTTGTGTAAATTTAAATTTCGCTCTTGAACATTAGTTTGTTGATCAAGAGAAATAGAAAGTTTCTTCTCATGTTCTTTATAATTGTTTAAAAATGCTTTATTATGGATTTGCCTTTTGACCCACACTTAGATCTCAGGTATCGAGCAGATAGCGTCGTTATTTTGATTTGATGATAATAAAAATAAAAAAGGCGAAAGAAATAAAAAAGAGAAGGAAGTGGATCTGGTTGCTTGCCTTCTCATTTTTCTTTCCTCTTTTTTATTTTTGTCCAAATAATCAAATTATTTTATTCTTAGGAATTGCAATAGGAGCATTTTTTGGTGGTTGTCAAAATTTGATGGTTGGATTCTTGTTTTATTTTCAGGAATTCTATGCATTAACAATGACACTGATGCTACTATTTTCTCAAATTGCTCGCTAATGCAACTTTACTATTTTTTCACTCTTCCTTTAAAGATATTTCGAAACTTCTTCGCTGATTATTTGAAATAACATATTTGCCATCTCAAAAATCGGAATTTCAAAAAATTCCAGAATATTTCAAGGAATTTTTAAGATTGCAAAATTTTTAAGAGGTTTTACAGATTTTGTAAGGATTTTATAGGGTGTCAACGCCTTTAAAGTATTCTTAAATATTTCAAGAAATTTGAGAGAATTTGAGTGATTTCGAAGTATTTCAAGAGCTTTCAAAATGTTTCATCTGATTTCAGAGGATTTGAAATTAGTTTTAAAAAAATTTTGTAGAAATTTTAGAAGATTATACAAATTTCAAGATAATTGACGGGATTTTAAAGTATTTCAAGTGATTTTTAGGTATTTCACTAGACCTTAGCGATGTTATAGGATCTCTAACGACTTAAAAGTTAAAAGATTACAAAAATTTCAACGGATTTCGAAGGACTTGGAATATTTTAGGGTATTTTACAAGATTCTAAGAAATTTCAAGTAATTGAAGAAATTTCAAGGGATTTCAGGGAGTGAATGAAATGAAATGAAATTTTAAGGAACTTCTAGAGATTTCTACGGATTTCTAGAATATAATGGTATTTCAGAGGATTTCAACGATTTAAAACATTTTTAAAGAAACCAACCAAAAAATTAGAGATTTCAAGATTTTGTACGGGATTCAAAATATTTCTAAACGTTTTAAAGAATATAATGTATTTTAAAATATTCTAAAATTTCAAATGAAATTAAAAGATTTTATAGGAAAAAAAATCAAGAAATTAAATTCAGATTAAAACAAAATGTAAATTCTTCTAAAACATTTACCATTAAAATTTAACTATATTCTTGAAAAAAAAGAATCTAACGATCAAATTTGGACAACACACTCTTAACTTAAATGTTTACGTCTGCAATTGAATAAAAAGTGAAAAATAAACCGAGATAAAAAATAAGGAAGGCGATTATAAGGCACTTTCTTGTTTTTATTTTATTATTATATTTTTTTAATTTTATTGAAGACGTTTAAGAGTGTGTATTCCAAATTTGATAGTTACATTCTTGGTTTTTTTACTCAATTTCCAATAATTTTGTAGTTAGATTCCATAAAATTATAGTGAATTTTTATATATATTAAGGGACCTAAAAAGATTCGAGAGTTACCCAGGGATTTATTTCAAAGGATTTCAACAAAATTGAAGGGTTTTCAAAATATTTCAGAAGATTTTAACGGATTTCAAAGATTTTAAAGAATTTCAAACCTTTTGGGTATTCTGAAAGATTTAATAGAATTGCAGAAAATATAAAATATTCCAAGGGAGTTCAAAGGGCTTCATTAGATTTAATTGGATTACAAAGGATTACAAAAATTTCATTATTCTTTAAGGTATTTTGAAAGGTATTTCAAGATGTTTTACCGAATTTTACACGATTTTTTGGGATCACTAGGGATGTTACAAATTTCAAGGGATATTAAAGGATTTTAAAAAGTTTGGTTTATTTTAAAAGAGGTTAATATTTGACCCTAGCACATCGAAGTCAATGTTTTAATGTTCAACCCAATTTTTTTATCAATTTTCCATGGGGCAAATATTATGGAGAATTTTCTTAAAGTAAGTCCTTGGTTATTAAAAAAATATATATATAATTAGATATTTAAAGAAAAATGTTGCGTTCAAGTTAGCATTTTTTGAAAATTCGCAAAAAAACACTATTTTTTGTATTAGGTTATTTCTACATTTTGTTTGTAATTAAAAATGTGGGGTTTAAAATTTGTTTAGGTTTTTCATCATATCAAAATCAGCATTTTTGCCTTTTTGAGCTATTTTCACACCTTGCAGATCATGACACCAATTTTTTTGTATAATAACAAAATAATGGTATATTTCTTTGATTTCAGTAAAAGAAATTTCAGGCACTACACTTTCAATTTTTTTCAAAAAAATGTGCTATCAATCTGATCAAAAATCTATTTTTATATTATTTTTCACTAATAAAGGCTCTACTTTCAAAAATTCTGAAAATTCCTACGGATTTCAGAGATTTCAATGAATTTGAAGGGATTTCTATGGATTTTAAGGGATTGCAAAAATTTTAAGAGATTTAAAAAGACTGACAAGTTTTCCAGGAATTTCAATGGATCTGAACAGATTTCAGGTGTTCTTGAAAGCCTTTGATGGATTTTAAAGCTTTAGGTGTATTTCAAAAGATTCAAAAGGATTTTCAAATTTATGCTACTATTGACATTATTTTGAATTTCTTAAATGAGCCCGAGGCCGGTAGGGGAAGCCCAGGCAAAGTGAAGATACTGAGCAAAGCGAAAAGATCTGTTTTGCTGAAGTGTTATTTCCTAACAAAATTTTTGCATTCAACATTTTAATCATGAAAAGGTTATTGATGCATACGTCTCTTGGCGTCCGTTTTCCTTCTAAAATTTCGGTCCAGGCAAAGTGAATATGGAACAGTGTCGGAATTCCTTTTGCTACTCTGTATAGACACATCAAATCTGGAAAAACAGAGAAAAAGTTGGGAAGAAACATTTCTGTTTGCCGAAGAGAATAACAAGGAGACCTTTGCGATGTCTAAAATTTTGATGTGATCGCTTTTTTTATCTTTCGTTTCTTAAACCTCAATTTATATACGAGATATTTTCAAAGAAAACTTTTCCTAATTGCAATACTTTACTGGCTTTTATGCAAAAGTAAAGTCCATAAGCTAACTCAAATATGCCAAACCATCCTTCTATACCAGTCCAACATTATATACCAAACCAATCTTATCCACCCAAGATCGCTTTTCTAATCTTTTGTTTTTTAATCGTTTTTGGACATGCGAGAATATTTTCAAGAAAAACCTTTCAAAAATTGCAATATTCTACTTGCTTTCATGCAAAAGCAAACTCAATAAGCTATAACTCAAATATACCAAACCATCCTTCTATACCAAACTAACATTATATACCAAACAAACCTTATTCGCCCAAGAACAGTGCCAGCTTTCCTTTCGCTACTTTGTACTCTTTGTATAGACGCATCAAATCTGAAAAAAATAAGAAAAAGTTGGCAAGAAATCTCTGTTTTCACAAGTGAACAACAAGAAGATCATTTGCGATCTCTAAAATTTGGATGTGATCGCTTTTCTAATCTTTTGTTCTTCAATCCTTTTTTGATATACGAGAATATTTTCGAAAAAAAAACTTTTTCTAATTGCAGTATTCTACTGGCTTTTATACAAAAGCAAACTCCACGAGCTAACTCAAATATACCAAACCATCCTTCTATACCAAACTAACATTATATACCAAAACAACCTTATCTCCCCAAGAACAGTAGCAGTATTTCTTTCGCTACTTTGCATACACATCAAATCTGAAAAAATTGAGAAGAATTTAGGAAGAAACATTCCTGTTTTCACAAGGAAACAACAAGAAGACCTTTACGAAGTCTAAAATTGTGATGTGATCGCTTTTCCAATCTTTTGTTTCTTAAAACTTAGTTGATATACGAGAATATTCTCAAGAAAAACTTTTCCTAATTGCAATATTTTACTTGCTTTTATGCAAAAGCAAATTCCATGAGCTATAACTCAAATATGACAAACCATCCTTCTATACCAAATTAACATTATATATCAAACCAACCTTATCTACCCAAGAACAGTAGCAGCATTTCTTTCGCTACTTTGTATACACATCAAATCTGGAGAAAAAAGTAGGTCTCTGAAAAAAAATAAGAATTTGGGAAAAAACATTCCTGTTTTCACAAATGGACAACAAGAAGACCATTACGATGTCTGAAATTTTGACGTAATCGCTTTTCTAATCTTTCATTTGTCAAAAGTTAATTAATATACGAGAATATTTACAAGCAAAACTTTTCCTAATTGCAATATTCTACTTGCTTCTATTCAAAAGCGAACTTCATGAGCTCAGTCAAATATACCAAAACCAACCTTATATAACCAAGAACAGTAGCGGCATTTATTTTGCTACTATGTACAGACACATCAAATCTGGAAAAGCAGAGAAGAAGTTGGAAAGCAACATTCCCGTTTTCACAAGGGAAGAAAAAGAAGACTTTTGCAATGTCTAAAATTTTGATGGAATCGCCCTGCTAACCTTTTATTTCTCAAACCTTAGTTGATACACGAAAATATTTTCAAGAAAAACTTCTCCTAATTGCAATATTCTGCTCGTACTTTTTTTTCTGCAAAAGCAAACTCCATGAGCGATGACTCAAAAATACCAAACCATCCTTCATATCAAACTAACATTATATACCAAACCCATCTTATCTACCCAAAAGCAGTAGCAGCATTTTTTTCGCTACTTTGTATGCACATCAAATCTGGGAAAACGGAGAAGGATTTTGGAAGAAACATTACCGTTTTCACAAATGAACAACAAGAAGACCTTCGCGATGTCTAAAATTTGGATGTGATCGCTTTGCTAATCTTTTATTTCTTAAAAGTTAGTTGATATAAGAGAATATTTTCAAGAAAAACTTTTCCTAATTGCAATATTTTACTTGCTTTTATGCAAAAGCAAATTCCATGAGCTATAACTCAAATATAACAAACCGTCCTTCTATACCAAATTAACATTATATATCAAACCAACCTTATCTACCCAAGAACAGTAGCAGCATTTCTTTTTCTACTTTGTATACACATCAAATCTGGGGAAAAAAGTAGGTCCCTGAAAAAAGAAGAATTTGGGAAAAAGCATTCCTGTTGTCACAAATGGACAACAAGAAGACCATTACGATGTCTGAAATTTTGACGTCATCGCTTTTCTAATCTTTCATTTTTCAAAAGTTAGTTGATATACGAGAATATTTGCAAGAAAAACTTTTCCTAATTGCAATATTCTAGTTGCTTTTATTCAAAGGCGAACTTCGTGAGCTCAGACAAATATATCAAAACCAACCTTATATAACCAAGAACAGTAGCATAAAAGCAGAGAAGAAGTTGGAAAGAAACATTCTCGTTTTCACAAGGGAAGAACAAATAGACATTTGCGATGTCTAAAATTTGGATGCAATCGCTCTTCTAACCTTCTGTTTCTTAAACCTTAGTTAATATACGAAAATATTTTCAAGAAAAACTTTTCCTAATTGCAATATTCTGCTCGTACTTGCTTTTAAGCAAAAGCAAACTCCATGAACTATAACTCAAAAATTTCAAACCATCCTTCATACCAAACTAACATTATATACCAAACAAACCTTATCTACCCAAAAGCTGTAGCAACATTTTTTTCGTTACTTTGTATGCACATCAAATCTGGGAAAACGAAGAAGAATTTCGGGAAAAACATTCCTGTTTTCACAAATGAACAACAAGAAGACCTTTGCGATGTCTACAATTTTTATTTGATCGCTTTTCTAATCATTTATTTCATAAAAGTTAGTTGATATACGAGAACATTTTCAAGAGAAACTTTTCCTAATCGCAATATGCTACTTGCTTTTATGCAAAAACAAACTCTATGAGCCAAACCATTCAAACCATCCTTCTATACCAAATTAACATTATATACAAACTCAAACTTATCTACCCAAGAACAGTAGCAGCATTTCTTTCGCTACTTTGTGCACACATCAAATCTGGAAAAACAGAGAAAAAGTTGGGAAGAACATCCCGGTTTTCACAAGGGAACAACAAGAAGACCTTTGTGATGTCAAAAATGTTGATGTGATCGCTTTTCTAATGTTTTATTTCTTAAAAGTTAGTTGATATACGAGAATATTCTCAAGAAAAAATTTTCTTAATGGCAATACTTTGCTTTTATTCAAAAGCGAACTGCATCAGCTTAGTCAAATATACCAAAACCAACCTTATATAACCAAGAGCAGTAGCGGCATTTCTTTCGCATTTCGCATTTCTTTTTAAGTATAGACACGTCAAATCTGGAAAAACAGAGAAGAAGTTGGGAAGAAACATTCCCGTTTTCATAAGGGAACAACAAGAAGACCTTTGCAAGTTAGTTCTGTTTCTTACACCTTAGTTGGTATACGAAAATATTTTCAAGAAAAGCTTTTCCTAATTGCAATATTTTGCTTGCTTCTGTGCAAAAGCAAACTCCATGAGCTTAGTCTTTACCAAACCAACCTTATATGACCAAGAACAGTAGGGGCATTCGTTTTGCTACTTTGTATAGATGCATCAAATCTGGAAAAACAGAGAAAGTTTGGAAGAAGGATTCCTGTTTTCAGAAAAGAACAACAACAAGACCTTTGCGATGAATAAAATTTTGACATAATCGCTTTTCTAATCATTCGTTCCTTAAACCTCAATTCATATACGAGAATATTTTCAAGAGAAACTTTTCCTAATTGCAATATTTAACTTGCTTTTGTATAACTTTCTTTAACATATTCGCTTTGCCCGAGCTTCCCATATTTGGATTAATTGGGAATTAAAATTCTCTTCTACCCTGAACGGCGAGATTGAAAATAATTTTAAGGAATTGTTATTTGGATTAATTGGGAATGTTTTTTTAACACACAAGATAATTTTCTTGAACCAATTGAGATTCCATAACGCGTGCGGTGGGTAGAGCCCTGCGGCGTGTGTTTTGAAGGAAGAAGCGGTCGGTATGCCCACTTTTGCTTTTTTTTTTTTTGCTGGACCGATGCGCGGCTGCTGCTCGGTACAGTCGCGCCATAATACGATTATAATACAACAGCACGCTTTTAATTCCCGGCATGCCTCCTCTTCGATTCATGTATAACTGCTGCGATACGTTTATATAGGTACTGCCGCTCGCACTAACAGGTGTCACCGATATGGCATGTTGCTTCTCTACTGAGCCAACCCAGGCTAACTCGTGCCCAGCGCCATATAGTGCCATAACGAGCGTTCACCATTTGTATAACTGTACACGTGCAAAACACCATATATACATACACGTACTCGCAATTGCATTTCTTGCATGTGTGCGTGAACTCGTACTTGCGCGTAAGTGCTCCGGCGAACGAATGTCTCATCCGTGGAATCGCTGGATTTCAGAAGAAGGATGCTGGCAATTCGTTAGATCGTAAATCTTGTTCTATTACCTAAAGTGTCTGAATGTTAAACAACAGGTGGAGTGATTAATGATCGTCATATCCTTTTAAGTCAGCTTCTTGATTTTACTCATTTTCTTCATTTTTGGATCACTTTCAAAGTAAGGGAAGGATGACAGAAAAATAAGATCAGCAATCAAGTTCTGAATCTTCAAGTATCAAAATTTCTTATTGGCAGGCTCACCTTTGTTACATAATCCCTCTTTTCTCCCCTTACAATATTTTTTCCCTGAAACACCGAAAATCGTGAATATTGACCCAATGTTCCTCTTTTTATCTTTTTTTTTATCGGTGATTCTGAGATTAATCAATTTAGATTATTATACATTTTCCAATTAGGGAAAGAAAACAAAAGACTTCTTTTAAGAAAATTGAGGTCAAAACTTATGTAAACCTAATTTAGAGAAAATATAAATCTCAAATTATTCATAAGCAAACCCTCCAGATTGGAAAGAATCATGAGTTTAGTGTCTCTATTTAGAAAATTTTTAATTAAGATTGAATAGAAATCCATTATATCATCAATAATTTTTGCAAAATAATTTTTTCTTATCCCTCTTTTTTCATTATGTTATTCTTGTCTCTAATGAGCCGAAAAGTGAGGTTGTTTTGGAAGTTTATTTTTTAATTATGAATCTTTTTCGTGCTTATTTTGAAAAAATTATGCATGATAAAATGGATTTCTATTCAATCCTAATTAAACAAATAAAACTCTTTTTTTCTTCACTTAAAGGAATCGTTTTATTTTTTAAACATCATATAAATAGAAATTTGTTTGTTTATTCAACAACTTGGTTGAATTTCTTGCCTTGACTGGAAAATCATTTTTTGCTAAAAAATGTAACTGTTTTGTTGAATATTCATATTTTCAAGCTTAGAATTCAACTGCTTTGTTGAAAAATCGTCTTTTTGGTTTAAAAATTCATCTCGTTTTGTAGAAATTTTATCTTTGTGATTAAAAATGCAACTGTTTGTTTGAAAATTAACTTTTTTGTTGCGAATTCAATTGTTTTGTCAAAAAATCACCTTTTTAACCTAAAAATTCAACTATTTTGGTAGGAACTTCCATTATTGTATTGGAAATTAACTTTTTTGTTGAATATCGATATTTTCAGTTTGAGAATTCAACTGTTTCGTTAAAAACTTGTCTATGGGCTAGAAAATTTAGCAATTTGATTGAAAAATCAACAATTTTGTTGAAAATTTATCTTTTTCGTTCAAAATTAAAGCATTTTATTAAAAAATCATCTTTTTGGTTTAAAAATTCATCTTTCTACAAAGAAATTTCATCTTATTACTTAAAGATTCAATTTATTGTGTAAAAATTAATCTGTTTTGATTGAGGATTTTATTATTTTATTAAAAATTCAACCCTCTGGATGAATTCAACTGTTTTTAGTTCAAAATGACAATCTTTTTTGTTTAAAATATAAAATATTACATTTTTAAATTAGGATTCATCTTTTTTGGTTTGAAATTCAACTATTTGGTAGAAAGTTTAACTGCTTTGTTGAATATTCATTTTTTGGGTTGAAAATTCAACTATATTGTTGAAAAATCGTCTTTTTGATTTGAAAATTCGTCTCTTTTGACAGAAATTTCGTCTCTTTGATTGAAAATGCAACTGTTTGGTTAAAAATTAACTTTTTTGTTCAAAATTCATACTTTTTGGTTGAGAATTCAACCGTCCTTTTTAAGTTGTCCTTTTGGCTTGAAAAATCAACAGTTAGGTTGAAAAATCAACAATTTTGTTCAAAAGTCATCCTTTTTTGTTTACAATTTTATTAAAAATTTATCCTTTTTGGCGAATTCAACTATTGGGTTAAAACTTTAACTACTTTCTTAAAAATTCATTTTCTTGGTTGAAGATTTCTCCATAATATTAGTTGAAAATACATCTTTTTTTGGTTGAAAATTCAACTATTTTTTTAAATTTTTTGTGCCAAAAATCATAAACAGAATTCAATCTATTTCTTATCTTTTAGGTAAAAATATTGCATTTTCAACAAATTAGACCAATTTTTAACTACATAGTTGAATCTCAAACAGAAATCTTTAACTAAAATAAAATATCTTCAACCAAAAAAAAATATTTTTTAACAAAAAAGTTCAATTTTTAACCAAGTAGTTGAATTTTCAACAAAAAATATGAATTCTCAAAAAACTGTAACACTTAATATTTATACCAAACCCTATTTTAATTTTTGAACAAAAACAATTCGATGCATCCAAAAGTGACGATTTTCAACATCTTAGTTGATTTTAAAAAAAAAAAAAAAAAACTATCGAATTTTTAAGCCGGAAAGACTAACTTTCTACAAAACAGTTAAATTTCGAACCAGAAATATGAATTTTTAACGAAAAAAGGTCATTTTTAACCAAATAAT
>CAKNYM010052837.1:147263-176727 GCA_932195095.1 Andricus curvator
ATTTTTAGTGAAGTTCCTACCCAAATGAAGTACTTTAACGTACTTTATTGTATTCTAATACATTTTCCAAAGTTTCAGCTCGATATTTTACTTCTTTTAAAAGTTCTCAGGTACAAAAAAAAATTCATTTAACTGATAAAGTGAGGTCGGCAATATAGGTATTTCGCTGTGTCACATGCCCTTAACATCAAACTTTTCTTCAAATTGTTATAACTCTAGATCTAATGAAGATATTTAAGTTTTCTTTATCGACACTGATGAGGTTCAAAAACCTTATTTGTGATCAAGAAAAATTTTTGTTAGAAAAATGGAATTTTCTCATTTTTCTTCAAAAGAAAAACAGATTCAATAAAGTGGAAAAAAGTTTGCTCATTCAAAAAAATTCTAAAAAAGTCTTTATTTCATCCTATTTTTTTTTTTTTTTTTTTTTTGAATTCGTGATTGTATAAAGTAGAAATTCTGTATATTTTATGCAGGCCAAATCATTTTTGTGGCCACAAGAACTCTTTTTCGAAAAATTGAATTTGTAATTTTCTCGCGAACCATGCAAGATATCATAAAATAGTAACAGGTATTTTTGTAAAAGTTTTTAAAATTAGCATTTCTTCTTAGCATTTTGTCGAATCTGTCAATCGTAAGAGAAATGATAAAATTTAATTTTTCAAACAAAAAATTCTCTTGATCACTAATATATTGTTTCAGACCTTAGCAAAAAAAGGTGGGGTTTTTGACGAAATCGAATTTCAATATTTTCAGAAAAACCGTCCGAATTTTGTTAATTTGCGACATTTCATTAAGTTTTCGCCGAATTTAAAGACGACAATAAACCTTATCCGTGATAACAAAGAAAAACTAAATATCTTCATCAGATCAAAAGTTATAACAATTTAAAGAAAAGTTTCATGTGTTTTGGAAAAAAACTAGAAAATCGTAAAATTTTTGTTTCATTAAAATAGTAAAATAAGTGTCTTATTCTTATTTCCTTTGGGAAACAACATAGGTTGAAAATTCTACTATTTGGTTCAAAATTAAAAAATTTTGTGAGAAATATAATAATTTTGTTGAAAATTAAACCATTGGGTGGAAAATTTAACTATTTGGTGAAAAATTCAACCATTTGTTTAAAACTTCACCCCTTTTGCTTGAAAGTTAAAATATCAGTTGTAGATGCAATTGTTTAGTTGATTGTTTATTTCATTTCTGAAAATTCATCTTTGTAGGTTGCAAATTCAAATACTTGATTGAAAATTGAGCTATTTTGTTAAAAATTTAATTATTTTGTTGAAAATTCAACTATTTCCAATCATCCAATAGGATTGAAATTTCATCCTTCTTTGTAGAAAAGTTGTTGGTTAAAAATTCATCTTTCTCGGTTATCTGTTTAACTGTCTTCTAAAAAAATTGTATTTTTTCGCTTGAAGATTCTACTATTGGTTACAAATTCAACAATATGAATAGCTAAGATTTCAAGTTGAAATATATTTCATTTTCAACAAAATAGTTCAATTTTCAACCAAAGAAGATTAATTTTCTACCTAAAGAGATGAATTTTCTTGAAAAGAGCTGAGTTTTCAAGCTAAAAAGTCGAATGTTTTAGAACTGTTCAGAATTTTAACCATTTTTGATAATCCGCGTTAGCAATTAAACAAATTAAAATACTTATAGTGGTTGTTTCTGATCCTTTTTCTTGTTCTTTTATCTTTTCTTATATATTTGTCTCTAATGAGCCCGAAATGAAGTAGTTGAAAATTTAATTTTGAGTTGTGAACTTAGATAGATAGATCTCATTTCGATCTTAAAATAAAATACTCATAACTTCGTCCCTTTGAAAAGAACATATTTGAATAGCAAGTACTTCTATGACTTGAGCATGGACTGCCTGCCCAATTGGAACTGAATTCGGTCGCCCTATTATTCCCCTACTTTCGTGAAAAATCACCCTATTTCCCCTGTTTTGAGAGGTAGCAATTTGGGCTGTGAAGTCTGCATATATTGAAAGACTGAGGACTCTTTGGACAGGTAATGAGGCCCAGAAATGGGGACCTGGGTAGGAAGAAAGGAGAGATAAGATTGCGGTGATGGATTCCGAACTTGCGACGAAGCACGAACGCAGACGAGCTAGACGTCGCCGTAGAGTGCAAACTGTAACAAATCCAGCTTTCACCGGGGCAGACAGGGAGACAATTTATGTGGCGCGTGTTTGGTTTCGTTCGAGGCCGATCGGATGCTACTGCGACAACAAGGACTCACTCTTCAGTGACTATCTGCCTGCCAGCCTTCCAGCCTCCTTGGATCCCTGATTCCATGTGAATCGATACGAGTGCAAGAAGAGGACGCACCTCACCTCAATACCATGATGGATTTCCACTTCACCTCGGACGCACGTTGTCTACCTTGATCGACCTTCGCCCATCCACTGATCTCAAGCTCTCGAATCAGTGGATTTCCACTTCAAATCGGACGCTGGTTGTCTACCTTGATCGACCTTCGCTCATCCACTGATCTCAAGCTCTCGAATCAGTAGGTTTGAAGATGGAATGTCTTAAATGAAAAAGGAGAGTATGTTATGTCTGAATAAACAACAGACCTAAAACTAATATTCGCCGAGTGCCGAGTGAATGTTCGCCGAGTAACTGGATGGGTCTACTCTAGGCGAATGTTCGCTACTCGTGCTATCCATCACTTGCCGAGCTTCCAACTCGAGCACCAAGGAAAGTAGAGTGAGAAACTGACGTTTGGGACGGGCATCCACACGATTGAAGAGAGATGAGCGAATATTCGCCATCATGTCTGGATACCTGTGCTCGGGTATGCTCGCCACTCGGCGAATATTTTAGGATCAAGTACTCGGCAAAAGGCGAATATTCGGCACTCGGCAATCAACAAATGTGTGGATGCTACGGAAGTGCCAATGGACTTACATGGACCAGCCTAACAAGACTAACTGGTGGACTCGAAGTTGACGTTCTGTGACAAAACTGGTACAAGCATATAAGTTCAGATTCGTAATCAGCGACCAAAAATCCAACTAGTAAAAATGCCAGGCTAGTTTTAAAGGCCCAGGACGTTGGTCCATGTTTTGGAAAAGCCTTCCAAAACTATTGTATGAGTTGAATACACTATGAAGGTTTTTTTTCCATGAGCTATTATTTTAAACATTGTATAACAGATTCTAGATCTTCAAGGTCATCTCGACTTTAGAGTCATTCATTTCTCGTTTCGGATTTTCCGTTTGATACCCTGTCTATTAGGATTCGTTAGGCTAGGGCTTGGGTTTGATCCAAGATGCGACCGGTTTTTCACCCAGGTGGGCCATGTAGCTTCGTGAGTTATGGCACCCCTGACTAAACTGTCAAATCACGCCCCCTCTCACGCCGTTGTTTGCGGCTGAAGGACCACTTTCCTCAGCGATGTCTCAAATCCTTGGAGTCCTCGGAGAGAGTGTATTTTACTTACACTATACGTGACTATAGCTATACCTGGGCGTGAAGGGTCGCTCTGAGATCTCTTTCTCGTATCTCACAGGAGGGGACATTACTTTTCAACGAAATGGTCACTATGTCAATGGGTTTTGGCCTTATTATGCAGTTTGAACCCCATTTAAACCAGCGCGTGCCTCCAAGAACTTATGATTTATGTTTCTTTTCTTTCTTTTTTTTGGAAGTCAGTAGTTTCACTTTTTTTCTTCCTATTTGTCATTTTCATTGTCTTACTGACCCTTGCGATTTACTCGTCTATTCCCCTTTTTCAAAGAATTTTTTTTTCTTCTCCTATTTTCAAGAAAGTTCCCCTTTTTCTTGTTTTGTGCTTCAATGCGAACTGAGTTAATATAGTCCAATGAGAAAATCCAACTATTTTTAGTTGAAAGTTCATTCTGTTTGGTTAAAAGTACAAATGTTTTGTTGAAAATTTAATCATTTTGTTGAAAATTCAATTATTTTGTTGCAAGTCACCCTTTTTGGGTCAAAATTCAACTGTTGATGATTCCACTGTTGAAAATCCAGTTTTCTTTAATATTTCTTGGTTAAAAATTCAAGAATTTTCTACCAAAATTCAAAATTCAAGTTTTGATGTTATTTCATTTTTAGCAGTTTAAAATTCAACTATTGTATGTATTAAAAAGTCATCCTTTTGAGTTAAAAGTTAAACTATTTTGTTAAAAAGTCATCCTTTTTGGTTAAAAATTCAATTCTCAATATTCTTGAATTTTCAACAGTTGAAAAATGAACTATGTTGTTAAAATTTCATTCATTTTTTTTAAATTTAATTATTTTGTTAAAAATTCATTCATTTCGGTTGAAAATTGAACTGTTGAGAATTTTAATGTTAAAAATCCAATTTTATCAAAATTTCTTGATTGAAAATTTAACCCTTTTTGTTGAAAATTCGAAATTATCTACCAAAATTAAAAATGTAACTGTTGAAAATTCAATATTCAATGTCTTCAACTTTTAACAGTTGAAAATTAAATTTTTTTTAATTTAATAATTTCCTTGAAAATTCAACTATCTTGTTAAAAGTCATCCTTTTTGGTTGAAAATTTAAATATTTTAATAGAAAATTCATCTTTTTGAATAGAAGTTCGACTTTAATGGTAGAAAATGAACTTTTGGTTGAAAATTTACCTTCTCAGATTGATAACTTAACTGTTTTCTAAAACATTTTAAATTCAACTATTGTGTTTAAAAGTCATCCTTTTCTAAATGTAAATTCAATTGTTGATAATTCCACTGTTGAAAATTAAATTTTCAATGTTACTCAATCTTCAACAGCTAAAAATTTAACTATTTTATTTGAAATTAAATATTTTCTTACAAAATTTAACTTAAAATAAATTTTTAAATCAAAATTAAAATTTTTTAATGAAAAAAAAATTAGGTTTTTAAAAAAAAGCCTTTTTTTTGTCATTTAACTATCTTCTAAACAATCTAAACCATTCGTGTTTTTGTTTGGGAAATTCAACTAATCAGCTGAAAATTCTATTCTCAATGTTCTTTAATTTCCAGCAGTCAAAAATTCAACTATTTTGTTGAAAGTTTAACAATTTTGTTTAAAATTCAACTATTGTGTTTAAAATACATCCTTTTTTAATGTAAATTCAATTGTTGATAATTCCACTGTTGAAAATTAAATTTTCAATGTTACTCAATCTTTAACAGCTGAAAATTTAACTATTTTATTTGAAATTTAATAATTTTCTTAAAAATTTAACTTAAAACAAATTTTTCAATTCAAATTCAAATTGTTTAATGAAAAAAAATTAGGTTTGCAAGACAAAGCCTTCTTTTTGGTCATTTAACTATCTTCTAAACAATCTAAACCATTCGTGTTTTTGGCCGGGAAATTCAACTAATCAGTTGAAAATTCTATTTTCAACGTTCTTCAATTTTCATCAGTTGAAAATTCAACTATTTTGTTAAAGTTTATTCATTTCTTTAAAAATTCAACAATTTTGTTAAAAAGTCATTCTTTTTGGTTAAAAATTCAAATTTCAATATTGTTGAATTTTCAAAAGTTGAAAAATGAACTATTTTGTTAAAACTTCATTCATTTTGCTGAAAATTTAATTATTTTGTTAAAAATTCATTCATTTTGGTTGAAAATTCAACTGTTGAGAATTTTACTGTTGAAAATCTAATTTTATCAAAATTTCTTGGTTGAAAATTTAACCCTTTTGTTGAAAATTCAATTTTCAATGTTCTTCAATTTTCAGCAGTAAAAGATTCAACTATTTTGTTAAAAATGTAATCAATTTTTTTTTTAATTCAACTATTGTGTTTAAAAGTCATCTTTTTTAGTTTTGCACTCAATTGTTGACAGTACCACTGTTGAAAATTATATTTCCAATGTCTTCAATTTTTAACAGTTTAAAATGATTTTTTCTTAATTTAATAATTTCCTTGAAAATTCAACTATCTTGTTAAAAGTCATCCTTTTTGGTTGAAAATTTAAATCTTTTAGTAGAAAATTCGTCTTTTTGAATAGAAGTTCGTCTTTTATGGTAGAAAATAAACTTTTTTGTTAAAAATTTACCTTCTCAGATTGATAACTCAACTGTTTTCTAAAACATTTGTCTTTTTGGCTTATAAATTCAACTAATTGGTTGAAAATTCTACTGCTAAAAATCTAGTTTTCTTCAATATTTCTTGGTTAAAAATTCACCTATTTTTTTTGGAAATTCAACTGTTTGATTGAACTCTACTGTTTTCATAGAAAATTTTTCCTCTTGGATTCAAAATTCATATTCCAGTTAAATAATGAGTATTCAACAAAAAATAAGGATTTTTCAAAAAAATAGTAAAACTTTTATCCAAAGAGATAAATTTAAAAAAATGATAAATCTAAAACTGGAATAGTTACATTTTTTAGTGACAAAATAAATAATCAAAAAAATATGATGATTTTTTAATAAAATAGATCAATTTTCAACCAAAGAGATTGAGAGATGACTTTTCAACTGAAATAATCTCTAAAGAAAAACATGTCTTTTTAGCAAAATTGTGGAATTTTCTACAAAGCAGATTAATTTTTAACAAAACAGTAGAATCTTCAACCAAAAAGTGGAATTTTCCAAAAAAAGTTGAACTTTAAACCAAAAAAATAGACGTTTTCACAAAATTGTTGACATTTCTACAAAGAAGATTAATTTTTAACCAAATAATTGAATGATCTGGATTACAATTAAATTACTTGGATTACCCCCTTCTTCCCATTTCCCCCACATTTCCTTATATTTTCCTTATATTTCTCCCTACTTCATCTAGTTCTGCTCTCCTGAATTCCAATACTCCCCCCCGCCCTTATTTCCCCTCACGACCCCACTTCCCCTACTCACACTCCCATCATTTCCCTTAACTTCCCCTGCTTTTCCACATATTATTTCACCTACTTAGTCCCCTTCAGTTACCCTCACTTCCCTTAATTTCCTTCCAGTACTCTCCCTACAGTCCTATACTTTCCCTTTCCTCCCATACTGTCCTATTCTTCCCTCCACAACTTCGTTCTCATCTACTTTCCCCTCTCCTCATCTTCCCCCATATTTTTGTTACATTTCCCCCTACTTTCTCTAGTTCTGCTCCCATTTAACTTCCTCTGCGTACCCTCCTCTCATTTCCCACAACTTTTCCTACTCCTCCTACCATAATTTCCCCTCACGCCCCCTACTTCATTACTTCCTCTCTCCACATTTAAACCTTCGCCTTCCCCTCTTCCCCAAATTCTTCCTCAAATACTTCCTTCATAATTCTCCTGACTTCCCCTAGCTTCGACCACACTCTCACTACTAATTCTCGCCTTATTTTCCACTACTTCTCGTACATCTCCTACCATCATTTCTCTTCATGCTATTACTTCCCTGCTCCTCATCCCTTATTTCTCCTTTACTTTCCTTTCACCCATTATTTTCCATACTTACTACCCTTCAGTTCTTCTCACTTCCCTTACTTTCCCTTCCCTCATTTTCCCTATTCCACCTAATTATCCCTACTTACCTCCTCTTGCGAGTTGTGAGTTAGGAGTTCCCCTTACTTCCCCCTTCTTGAAAAAAGTATGACGGACGGACAGACACCTGACCAAAACCGTAAGGGTTTCTGCCCGGGGCTACAAAACCCGAAAAAACGTAGGGGTGGTCACTCTAGTAATCCGCGGTAATCCGAGTAATAGACTTGTATCTGAAGCAATTAGAAAATGGAGAAAGTAGGGGGAAATGTAACAAAAAATATGGGGGAAGATGCGGAGAGGAAAGTAGATAAGGACAAAGTTGTGGAAGGCAGGGGAGGACGGTATGGGAGGAAAGGAAAAGTAGAGGGCTGTAGGGGGAGTACTGAAAGGAAATTAAGGGAAGTGAGGGGAACTTAAGAAGACTAAGTAGGTGAAATAATGGGTGGAAAAGCAGGGGAAGTTGAGGAAAATGATGGAAGTGTGAGTAGGGAAAGTGGGAGCGTGAGGGAAAATAAGGGGTGGGGTAGTGGAATTTATGAGAGCAGAACTAGATGAAGTAGGGGGAAATGTAAGGAAAATATAAGGAAATGTGGGGCAAATGAGAAAAAGGGGAGGTACCTGAGAAAGAAGTTGTTGAAGGGAAAAGAAGTGATTCTTGTAGTGTTGGGAGGAAAAGTAGGGGAGAAGATGAAAAATAGGGGGACGAAGGAGAGTAGGAGAGTAGGAGAGTAGGAGAAAGAAAGTACGGGAAGTGAGGGGAACTAAAGAGGATTAAGTAAGGCAAGTAAAGTTAAATGTTGAGAGGGGGAGTATGTCGAAGCAGACGCGTGAGGTGAAACGATTATAGGGAAAGTAGGAGAAGTGGTGGGAAATGATGAATGGGGAAGTGAGTGGAAGTGAGGTAAGTAGAACTAGGGGAAGTGGTGGGAAAATGTGGAGAAATGAGGAGAGGGGATAGTAGATGAAGAGGAAGTTAAGGAAAGGAGGAAAAGCGAAGGTTGAAGTGTGAGGAGGGAAAGTAGGAGAGGAAAGGGAAAGTAGTGGGATGTAGGGGTAGTAGGGGAGGGGTTTGTTGGAAAGGCATCAACTTTGACTAATTTTTATGGATTATTATCTCTTGATCGTAAAGAAAGAATTATATTCGTAAAAATACGTTCATGAAATTATTGTGGTTGAGGTATATTTGAAGCGACATGAATTGTCTGGATGGCGAAACAACAATTGCGAGACGGGCAAATTAATCATTCGATTAGACAGAACTCAGCAGCAGGAGGGACGACGTGGAGGAGCAGAGAAGAGAGAACGGAGAGGGAAACTTTTTTAACGGAAGGCGGTCGTAATCGTGACAACGCAACTAAATGTTCATAATGCCATAATAGGTGAAGAAAACTCGAATAGCAGACAATTCCTGTGGCTCCCGGCTTCCGTTATGGTTCAAATGTTCTTCTTTACGCTGTACGGTATAATCGCAGAAGAAACTATGTTTCCTGGAATTGCTCGCTCGAGACCATTCATAGACAAGAGATCAAATGAAGAGCTTCTTCACCATATCGACGTCTGACTTCTTTGGCAATCGATATTTCTGAATTGGTCGGATCAAATCACTTTTATCTATTCCACACCCCTCGCCGTGAAATTCTTAATTACATTTTATTCAAAAATCACGAACTCAATTATCTTCAGATTTACTTTTTAGTTCCAAGTAGACTCTACAAAAATATAGCCTTCAGGAATAGAATTATTAATTGCTTCCAAATTAGTGTTCTAAAGAGTTTAGGTTCTTGAAAATATTCTCACGAGCATGAGAATATTCTCGAGAATATGCTCGACCTTTATGTGCTTTGAGAATTTAATGAGCATTTATGAGCATTTTGAATGAGGATTTAAAAAATCGTATTTTCTACTTTTATTAATGATACTTACATTATTTAAATTTCGCGGGAAAATGCATCGCTTCAAATAGGAAAGGGTGGTAAATTCAAATGAAAAAAGAATTCAAAGTAATAGAAAACATATTTTATTTAGGTATAAAACCAACCATACATCTAGAAGATTATTAATGTTAATGCAAAATAAATTTTGTTTCTAAATATACTTAAAACACTTTTCAGTTGTGTTTTCAAGTAAAAAAAAAAAAAATTCAACCAAAGAAATGAATTTTTAACTAAAATGATGAATCTTCAACCAAAAAATTCAACTGTTTACAATTCTACTGTTAAATATCTAATTTTCTTAAATATTTCTTGCTTGAAAATTCAACCCTTTTGTTGAAATTCCGAAATATTTTACCAAAATTGAAAATTTAACTGTTGAAAATTTAATTTTCAATGTTTTTTAATTTTCAGCAGTTTAAAATTCAACTATTTTGTTGAAAGTTTAATCATTTTGTTTAAAATTCAACTACTGTGTTTAAAAGTCATCCTCAGTGAATTTAAATTTAATTGCTGATAATTCCACTGTTGAAACTTAAATTTTCAATGTTATTTAATTTTTAACAGCTGAAAATTTAACTATTTTGTTTGAAATTTAATAATTTTCTTGATAATTTAACTTAAAATTTTTTTAAAATTCAAATTGAAATTTTTTAATTAAAAAAATTAGGCTTTAAAGCAAAAAGCCTTTTTTTTTGGTCATTTAACTATCTTCTATCTAAACAATCTTTTTGGTTGAAAAATCAAATATTCTGGTAGAAAAAAAATCACCTATTTTGGTTGACAATTTAACTGTTTGGTTGAACTCGTCTGTTTTGATAGAATATTTTTCCTCTATATATATTTTTTAACTAAAATGATGAATCTTCAACCAAAAATATGAATTTTTAACCAAAAAGTTAGTTGAATTTTCAACCCGAAAGATTAATTTTCTACCAAAAAAGACTCATTTTCAACAAAGTTCATGAATTTTCAATAGTTAAAATGTCAAAAAATGAATGATCAACAAAAAAAACGAATTTTCAAACAAAAATATTTTTGTTTCATAACAAAAAATGATTTATTAACCAAAAAGAGAAGAAATAAATTTTCAGTTGAAACAATCAATTTTCAAAAAAAAAAAAAAACTGAATTCTCAACAAAATAATTCAATTTAAACAAAAAAAGATAAATTCACAGACCAAAAATATAATATTTCGAATTGCAGTTAAAAAAAAAAAGAGTTTTCAGCCAAATTAATTAATTTTCAACTAAAAAAATGAATTTGCAACCAAAAAAATTATTTTTTACCGCAGTGATGAATTTTCAACCAAAAATATGAAATTTTTGAAAAGATGAATTTTCTATCAACAAAAAAAACTAATTTTCAACTAAACAGTTTTTTTCAATGGAAGTAATAACAAAAATTAGAATAGTTAAATTTTCTACTAAACATATAATTTTTTAACGAAAAATATTAAATTTCTATCAGAAAAGGTAAATTTTCCACAAAAAATGGAATAGTTAAAGTGAATTTTCAACTAAAATTATGAATCTTCAACTAAAAAAAAAATATTTTTTAATCAAATACATGAATTTCAAACTAAAAAGATAAATTTTCTACCAAAAATAAAATAGGCTAATTTTCAGTTAGTAAAACAAATTTCCCATAAAAAAACAAACGAATTTTCAGAAAAGAAATTTTCAACCAAAGAAATTAATTTTTAACCAAAAAGATGAAATTTCAACTAATGAGAGTACTATTTTACCAAAAAAAGACGGATTTTCAACAATCAGTCAAATTTTCACTGAAAACAGATAAATTTTCAACTAAAAATAGAATAGTTAAATTTTCAGTAAAAACAATTAATTTTCAATAAAATTAAAGTAAATTTTCAACGAAATAGTATAGTTTTCAACCAAAAAGATTAAATTTCTATCAAAATAGATCGATTTTAGACAAAAGATAGAAATTATATTTCCAGTTAAAAAAATTAATTCTAAATAAGAAAAATCTCATTTTCAAACAAAAAGATCAATTTTCACATTTTCAACCAATAAGATGAATTTTTAACAAAGTACATGAATTTTCAACCAAATATTTAAATTTTTTAAGGAATTTCCAACCAAAAGGATGAATTAGTCACCAAAAAGATTAAATATTCTCCCACAAAATTCGAGTTTTCAATAAAATACAGGAATTTTAAGCTAGATATTTGAATTTTCAACTTGAGAAGTTGAATCTTCATATTTTTAATAAAAAATCGATATTTTCTGGTATTTTGTTGAAAATTCAACTGTTATGTAAAAAGTTAGTCCTTTTGGCTTAAAAATTCAACAAATCGGTAGAAATTGAAAGCTCTTGCGTTGCAAATGTACTTTTTCGTTAAAAAATTCATCTTTTTGTTCGAAATTCATATTTCTGGTTGAAAATTAAACAATTTTATTAAGAAATTTAACTATTTGGTTAAAAATTAAACTATTTTGTTTAACTATTTCGTTTTTGGTTGGAAATTTATTCTTTTTATTTAAAAATTCAACTATTTGGTTAAAAAGTCATCTTTTTTAGTTGAAAATTAATGTATTTTGTTTATAATTTATATTCATTGGTCGAAAATTAATCTTCTTGTTTCAATTCTTGGATTCAATTAATCTGTTGAAAATTCAACTGTTTTGTAGAAATTTTTTTTTTTTTTGTGAAAGATTACTTTTTTTTGTCTGAAAATTTAATGATTCCATTTTTGGTTTAGAATTGATTCTTCATATGTTGAAAAATCGACAATTTGCTAGGAAGTGTACTTACTTTGTTGAAAATGCAACTATTTTGTTGAAAATTCGTTTCATTTTTTATTGAAAATTAAGATTTTCACCTGAAAATTTAATTATTTCATTTATAGTCGAAAATGTATCTTTTCTAGTTGATAATTCAAGTAATTGGTTGGGAATTCATGTAGTTTGTTTATAATTCGTCTTTTTAATCAAAAAATAACCTTTTCGGTTGAAAAATTTAGCATTTGGTTAAATATTGAATTCATTTTTCAAAAATTAATTTTTTTTCAGGATTCATCATTTTAGTTGAAAATCGATATTTTAAATTGAAATTTTTTATTGAAAATTGATATGTTCTTATTGAAAATTCATATATTTTGATAGAGAATTAATCCTCTTGGTTAAAACTTCATCCTTTTTAGCTAAAAATTTAAATCTCAAATTTAACTGTTGAAAAATTCATTTTTTTTGTTGAAAATTAGTTTTTTTAATTTAAGATTTTAATATTTCATTGTTGGTTGAAAACTTATTTTTTTTTCAGTTAAAAATTCAACTATTTTGTTAAAAATTCATCTTTCTTGATTGAAAGTTAAAGTTTTCTTGTTGAAAATTCTTCTTTTCCCGTTTTCTGAAATATTTGACTTTTTAATTTTCTTGAAAATTCGTCTGCTTGGGGAGAAAATTAATCTTCTTTGCTGAAAATTCATCTATTTGGTTGAAAATTCAACTATTTTTAGAAAATTTGTCTTTTTCATTGGATTCAACTGATTGATAATTCATTTTCTTTTTTTTTTAAGTAATTTTTGAAACTGAGAATGTAACTATTCCATTTTTTATTGAAAACAAACAAACAAATTTATCATGCTTGTATTAAGCTTGCTCAACATTCTTTGAAAGTCTTCGATTGACTCTGCCATGACAACCTCATTATCTGCGATCGCTAACCCACGTACCCTCACTGTCTCGAAATCCACACCTCCTTTGTCGGAGAGGGCCATTCACGAATAGAATAAATAGCAGTCAAAAATTAACTATTTCAAATCGAAAGCCTTCAAAATGGCGCAATTGACAATTCTTTACTTTAAAAACTAATAAAGTACAAAACCCAAATCATTAAGAATTAAAAATAATTCAATTCTCGTCTTCTCTGACTAAGGATCCTGCCCATGACTCAATGGACACTCTTTTTGGAAAACAAGTCAGCACTTTAGAAATTTGCATGAAATAAGTGATGAAATTATGGGTATATTAAAAACCTATAATTGAGCAGCTGTAAATTGTATATGAATGGCCATTTTTTCAGGCCCATTGATATGTGGCCTGTCTCACGAAGGCTCCTTTTTACGTTCAGAGGATTCTGAAAGACATAAACGGCGGTCCAGGAGCGAGATAAAGATACTATCTCAGAAGAGCCAAATCTTAAGGCGGGCCTCTTTTTAATAATCTCGAAGGTCGACCTAAGTCGTAGGATTTCCGGTCGCACGATCGTAACGGTCAAAATAATTAATGCTCCTGAAACAAAGCAGGATATTTAAATTTAAAGCTCTCTCACTCCACTAGGCCTCGACATAACTTTCATATCGTATGACTCAGTGAAATACAACATTAATTGCAGTCGCCTTATGGGTACCTGACCGATCGGACATGCAATGTATCCGATATCAAGTTTGAGTTATCCTCTATTATCCTATCACATTCTAATTTAATATCTCATTCAGTGTATGAGATATGATATTTAACCTTATCCATTAATCGGGAAATATGGAAAATCGGGAAACAGGGTGATCGTAAAACTGCATTTTCAAAATTCCCTAACTTTACCCTCATTTTTCGGGCGCACTCGAATTGAGCCTACGGTCAACCACCCTTACCTTACATGTACGAATTGAGCCCCGTGGTTGAGTAGGCACCTTGGGTGTGCTCGAATTGAGCCTAAACTGCCCCGCTCATCAGAAGTATAAATATGAAACTGAATTCACAGAAAAAACAGAAGATAAACTTTACATCGATTTCCGACGAAAGTTTCGCTGCAACAAAAATTAACCTTGTCGAATAATCTTTACATGAAATTAAGATAATTCCGTGTTTTTAAACCATCTCGGAATAATTTGTCAGTTGTTTGTCAGTAAAAAAGCGTCTTCTGCTATGTAGTTCACAGCAGTGCAAAGAACAGTGTGAAGTATGGATGGAATTGGTCTGAAAATCAAGACACGAGATTTTTAAAAACATTGCATATATTACCATTATATTTTAAAAATAATTGCACTTATCGCGGACGAATGGTTATATATTTTTGATGACTGTCAATAAAGCACTCGACAACGTTCAAAAAAGTCGCTATATTTACTATGATCTTAACCATAATTCACAAGTTATGAGATATGAATTTCCGTTTTGAAAGTTTCGAGATCCGTCGGTATTGCAGTTCAATATAAAAGCCTTTTTACGAAGTAAAATTTTAAAGCTAAAAGATGATTTCTGAACAACTACAATTCCTATCGAACTTATTTCATGCTTCAAATTATTATTACTTAACATTTCATTTTTTGAATAATTTTTTGAACTCAGAATTTTTGTTACGTATGAGGGCACCCTGATTTGTAAACTTTTATTTTAAAAAGTTATTAAATAAATATTTATCAAGAATATTGAATGTAAATTGAACATTTTAATTTTATTTTTAATTTTGTACTGTAGATAACATTTTATATTAAGATAATATTGATGGAAATTTAAGTATATTCTATCAGGTATTTCAGGTTAGATAGGTGAAATCAAAGATGTCTGCAAGCTGAGGGATGAACAATAATACCAATTGCATTGGGACAAAACTTTATTTTTTTCAAAACTCAAGGAAAAAATGGTTTTTCGCCATGAGTGTATTTGGATATTATTCTTTACTTTCTGAAAACTATTCGATTAAATTATAAAATCCATAAAAAATGTGTAATGATTTTATTATTCAATTAAATAGCTTTCTCGAAATGAAAAATAATATCCAAATACACTTATCTTGAAAAATCGGGAAGACTGAAAAATTCTCGAGACTGTAAAATTCCTGATTTAGAAAATCTCCGAATAATGAAATTCCCGAATAGGAAAATTCCATAATAACAAAATTCCCGGACAGTTTATAATATTACCGAAATGAAAAACTCCCGAATGATGAAATTCCCGACAGTTTATGATATTACCGAATTGGAAAATTCCCGAATAATAAAATTCCCGACATGAAATTGCCGAATTCTAGAATATCCAAATAACTAGAAAATTCCCCAATTATAAAATTCCCGAATTTAGACAAATGAAAAATTTTTTCGATGAATATTATTCATTTATTAAAAATACAATGATCAAATATTTTTATCAAGAAAAGTTTAATATTTAAATTTTCTGAATTATTGAATTATTGAAAAAATATTTTTTTGGATGAAAATTTTTGGACGACTGAAAAATTCTAGAAAATAAAATTCATGACTCTTTCAAATTCCCGATTTGGGAATTTCCCGAATAATACAATTTTTGAATATGTAATAAACTTCCCTAACTGGAAAATTCCCGAATAAAGAATTTCCGAACAGCTTATTTGGGCACATATTAACTCCTATCAAATACAACGCTGCTGAAGGCTGGTAACCTTCTCAGCATAAATCACCAACCAATTGAGACTCTCGGTTTCCTTTCTCTGTCTTCACCTCCCCCCCCCCACACAGTAACAGAAGTATTGGTGGGACTGACGTTACAGATAGACTATCCACCGTAGGACGAATAATCACTTAACTTGGACATGATTTCGGCTCGCAAAACAAATTTCGCGCATAAAGGTGATAGTTGGGTGTACAATCTAAACATGAATAATACAAACAATAAAGTAACCTCGGAATGGACTGAAACTTGGATTGACGAAATGCATAAACACGGTAAACATAAAGGTCGAGTTTCAGGCGATGAATGGAGACTGGGTGTCTGGAATGCTAGAGGAGTGAATTACCTTAAAATAAGAGAACTACGAGAAACTATGCATGCAAGGAAACTAGATATTTTATGTGTACCTGAAACGAAGAAAAAGGGTTGCGAAAGTAGAAACATAGAAAATGGGGTGTTGAAAGGCGGTTTTGAAATATGGTCAGGAGTAAGTAGTGAATCAAATCGTAGTCAAGGGGTCGGTTTAATTATGAATAAAAAAGCAAGACAGCATCTCAAAGATCATGATTTTGTATCTCCCAGATTGTTGTGGGCTAGAATGAAGGTAGGAATCAGAAGGTTATTTATTATAGCGTGCTACGCCCCAGTTGACAGTGAGCCGCGAGAAGTCAAAGACGATTTCTGGGACACTTTAAATGACACAATAAGTACTTGCGATCCAGGTGAAAGAATAATTCTGCTAGGAGATATGAACGGATGGGTCGGCGTTCAACGTCAGGATACAGATACAGAAAGGGTACTAGGTAAAGGACCCCGCACCAAATGTACAGAAAAAAGCCTTATGATAAAAAATTCTAAAAAAAAATTTTTCTTGTATTTTCCAACCTGCAAACTAAAAATTCGAAAGAAAAATGTCAGAAAGATGGACAGTTTTTAGACAAACACTTGTCCAAAGTTTCGATTTTTACATGTATTTTAATGGAAAAATGCTTATTTTAGCCAAATGTTTTTTTTCCTCAAAAACGCTATGATAGATTTGACTAAAACTTTTATATTTTGACGATCAGGCGTACTGAATCAAAAGATTCATACCCACGAACTAGAAAGATTAACGATTCTTTGGGTTTACAGCATGTTTTTGGGGGTGTTTTTGTACCCTAAACATCCCAGTAACATATGTAAATCATCATTTCTTAGTAAGTAAAATCAATAGAGATTTTTATTCAACTGCTACGGTATGTAACGACTTTCCAATAAGTGGAGTAAGCGTACATAGCAAGAATATGTTTTGACCTAATTTTAGGGGATGTTTTACCATCCCTTAAACAATGAGTCTGAAGTTCCTAACGCATTAATCAATAACGAAAAATAATTTTATTTTTAATTGCATGATAGCTGCTATTTTATGACAGAAAATAGTCGCGTATAACCCTAAAAACTTTTTTAAGCACTTTCAACCCCTCATCAGATATAAAACTCACCCAAGCTACCCCTAAATATTTTTAAAATTCAACAAAACCAACCTAATTCAAAAATCCGCCCAGTTTTTGCTAATAATAATTTCAATTGATGCCAAAGGGGCACACATAAAGTCTCAACCCTTCAGCACATGTAAAACTCACCCCAGCCACCCCCGAATATTTTAAAAGTTCAATAAAATCACCATAATTTCAAAGTACACCAGGATTTTTCTGAAAATGTTTTCAGTTGATGCCAAAGTGGCAAAAAAATGTTTCAAAACCTCAGCACCTATAGAACTCACCCCAGTCACCCCTAAATATTTTTAAAATTCAATACAATCATTTTCCATTAAAATACATGTAAAAATTGGAACTTTGATAAGTGCGTATCTGAAAACTGTCCTTTCTTCTTACTTTTTTTAATTTATTGAATTTTTAAAATATTTAAAAATAGTTAAATATTCAGGGGTGACTGGGGTGAGTTCTACATGTTCTGAGGGGTTGTGACATTTTTTTGCCCCATTGGCATCAACTGAAAACATTCTCAGAAAAAACCTGGCGTACTTTGGGATTAGGGTGATTGTATTGAATTTTAAAAATGTTTAGGGGTGACTGGGGTGAGTTCTATATGTGCTGAGGTTTTGAAAATTTTTTTTGCCCATTTGGCATCAACTGAAAACATTTTGAGAAAAATCCTGGTGTACTTTGAAATTAGGGTGATTGTATTGAATTTTAAAAATATTTAGGGGTTGCTGGGGTGAATTTTATATATGCTGAGGGATTGAGACACTTTTTTGTCCCTTTGGCATCAACTGAAAACGTTATCAGAAAAACCTGGCGTATTTTTGAATTAGGGTGATTTTTTATGAACTTTTAAAATATCCGGGGGTGGCTGGGGTGAGTTCTACATGTGCTGAAGGGTTGAGACTTGATGTGTGCCCCTTTGGCATCAATTGAAATTATTATCAGCAAAAACTGGGCGGATTTTTTAATTAGGTTGGTTTTGTTGAATTTTAAAAATATTTCGGGGTAGCTTGGGTGAGTTTTATATCTGATGAGGGGTTGAAAGTGCTTCAAGAAGTTTTTAGGGTTGTACGCGACTATTTTCTGTCATGAAATAGCAGCTTTTATGCATTTAAAAATAAAATTATTTTTCGTTATTGATTAATGCGTTAGGAACTTCAGACTCATTGTTTAAGGGATGGTAAAACATCCCCTAAAATTAGGTCAAAACATATTCTTGCTATGTACGCTTACTCCACTTATTGGAAAATTGTTTCATACCGTAGCAGTTGAATAAAAATCTCTATTGATTTTAGTTACTAAGAAATGATGATTTACATATATGTTACTGGGATGTTTAGAGTACAAAAATACCCCCAAAAACATGCTGTATACTCAAAGAATCGTTAATCTTTCTAGTTCGTGGGTATGAATCTTTTGATTCATTACGCCTGATCGTCAAAACATAAAAGTTTTAGTCAAATCTATCATAGCGTTTTCGAGGAAAAAAAACATTTGGCTAAAATAAGCATTTTTCCATTAAAATACATGTAAAAATCGAAACTTTGGACAAGTGTTTGTCTAAAAAATGCCCATCTTTCTGACATTTTTCTTTCGAATTTTTAGTTTGCAGGTTCGAAAATACAAGAAAAAATTTTTTTTAGAATTTTTTATCATAAGGCTTTTTTCTGTACATTTGGTGCGGGGTCCTTTGGGGATCCAAGAAAAATTATAACGGGGAAAAATTAGTTAGCTTATGCTTAGAAAAGGGCCTATTTATTACCAATACTTGGTTTCGACATAAAATGATCCACACGTACACTTGGTGTAAAGGAAATAACCGCAGTGTAATTGACTTCGTTATTGCGGATGAAAGACTAAGAGAACTAGTCAAAGATACAAGAGTCATGAGGGGTTCCGAATGCAATACTGATCATTATCTTTTAATCTCTAAAATAAACTTAGGCCGGGGATGGAAAAGAAAGAGAACAGAAAAAACGAAACAAACTCGAATAGAGATTGAAAATTTACAGAAACCGGAAGTGCGAATAGAGTTTCAAAATAAGTTAAGCGAACGCATAGATAGGGCAACTTGGGAAGCGCTTACGAGCAATAAAGATATAGAGGGCGCGTGGGCTTTATTACGGGATATCGTTGTTAAAACTGCAATTGAAGTGTGTGGTACGGCAGTGGTAGGAAGAAAGTCTGGTGATGCGTGGTGGAATGATGAAATCCAAGCAGCCCAGCGAGAAAAGAAAAAAGCGCACAAGAGAACATTAAACATGACAGGTCTTAGCGATGAGGAGAGAAATAGACTCAAAAATGATTACAAAGACAAAAAGAGGAAAATGAAACGACTAGTCAAGGAGAGTAAAGAAAAAATCAGAACAGAAGAAGAGAACAAAATACAGAACTACTTTGAAGGAATTATGAAACTATTATATAAACAGTTGAAGGAAAGTAAGAGTACAGAGTTTGCCAGCATGAGAAACAGCAAAGGTGAAATGCTATATGATATAGACGGGATAGTAGACGCTTTAAAAGACTCTTTTAAAGAACTATTAGGAGGTGAAGATATAGGACAACAAAACTGCGACATAGAACATAATGCATTAGAAAACCCAATTGAAAAAGTCTGTGTCACTGAGGTCCGAGACATAATTAAGAACTTGAAAAACGGTAAGGCTGCTGGCATAGACAGTATTAGTGCTGAAATGCTCAAATACGGTGGCGAGTACATACCTCACAGGTTGTGCGAATTAATAAATTTATGTATCGAGACGGGGAAAGTCCCAGACGATTGGAAAAAAGCGATTATCGTACCAATATACAAAAGAAAGGGAGATAAAAACAACTGCAGTAATTACAGAGGTATCAGCCTACTAAGTACCGTAAGTAAAATATACTCAAAAATACTTATTCGTAGGGTAATGGAAATCACAGAAGAAAAGATATGGGAAGTCCAAAGTGGTTTTATGCCAGGAAGATCATGTACAGATCAGATATTTAGCCTAAGACAGATCACAGAAAAAAGCTTGAGAGTAGGAAAGAAAGTTTTCTGTGCATTTATTGACCTAGAAAGGAATTGGACACGGTCAATAGAAGTAAACTTTGGGAAGTTCTTAAAGAGTACGGAGTAAATGGAGGGCTCCTGCAAGCAATAAAAACAATATATACAGGTAGTAAAGCGAGCGTAAGGGTAAACGGGAAACTGAGTGACTGGTTCGATATTACGCAAGGCGTGAAACAAGGATGCGTTATGTCCTCGTGGCTATTTATCATATTCATGGATAAGTGTCTAAGAACTGCACTCTTCGACGAAGAAGGTGTAGATCTCCAAACAGTTAAGGTACGTGGGTTAGCTTTCGCTGATGACAAGATTGTTATGGCAGAGTCAGTCGAGGACTTGCAAAGAATGTTGAATAAACTTCATACAAGCATGAAGGACATGGGACTCAAAATTAACGTAAATAAAACAAAAATCATGGTGTTTGAGGGAAAGAGTGAGAAAACAATGTGCAACATTGTCCTAAATGATGACAGATTAGAACAAGTTGACAAGTACGTATACCTAGGTAGTCTATTCACTAGCGACGGAAAAATAGATGGGGAGTTAGATAGGCGCATAAATAAGGGTAAGCAGGTTATCGGTAGAGCAGGGTCCATCCTAACAAATAAAAACATATCAAAAAAAGCTAAAATGGCCATACACAATTCTATATTCGTACCGACTGTACTATACGGTAGCGAGACATGGACCTGTCAAGAAAAGGACAGGAGTAAAATTAACGCGATCGGCATGAAACCTCTGCGCATAATATGCGGGAAAACACTGATGGACAAAGTCCGAAACGAGACCATCCTCAAAGAATGTGGTGCAAAAGAGACAATAGTTAACACATGGGAAAGAAATCAGTTAAGATGGTTCGGACATCTTGAAAGAATGAAAGATGAACGACTGACCAAACAAGTTTATAAAGGTAAAGTAAATGGCAGAATGCCCAGAGGTAGACCGCCGAAAGAATGGTTAGAATCTGTAAATGAGACATTAATCCAAAGAGACATAAGAAGCCATAGAAACACAAGAGCTTGCATGAAAAAATGCATGGACGTGAAGGAAGCTAGAGTAGTATGCCAGGACAGAAAAGTGTGGCGACAAATAGTTTGTAAACAGAGTGACAGTAGAATGAATGACGCCTGAAACAAAGACCTTGGATACTAATGGGCCCAAGTGGAGAACCATACATAACAATTTTGTGAGGCTCTTCACTTGGGGTGATCGCTAGAGAGATTGATCAGCAACCTGGGTCGGAGCAGTGTTGCGGAATGAACGTGTCATTTAAATAAATAACACGAGAATTCCAGATCAATCTAAAATATATATACCTAACACTTATATACCTATCTACCTCATACCTATATACCTACCTACCTTATACCTATATACCCATATACACACTACTATTTTCCAACCGAGCAAGTCACGCCTACCCCGAAAGGGAAATGGCTTAATGGTATAATAATTATGATATTACCAAAATAGGAAATTCCAGACAGTTTATAATATTACCGAGTTTGAAAATTCCCGATAGAAAATGGCCGAATTATAAGATATCCGAACTGGAAAATTCCTGAATTATAAAAATCCCGAAACAATGGAAAAATAGTTTTCAATCAATATTATTTATTAAAAATACAATCAAATATTTGTATAAAAAAAATATTTTTTTCTGATCAAAGTTTCTAAAATTATTGTTTGAATTCAAAATAAAAATGATTGAAAAAATATATTTTTGGATGAAAATTTTTGGACGATTGAAAAATCCTAAAAAATAAAATTTCCGAATAATATAATTCCCAAATAATGAAATTCCCGAATAAAAAATTCCCAAACAGTTTATGATCTTACCGAAATGGAAAATTCCCGACAGTTTATAATATTACCGAATTTTAAAATTCCCGCTAGAAAATTGCCAAATTATAAAATATACGAACTGAAAAAGTCTTGCATTATAAAACTCCCGAAACAATCAAAAAATTGTTTTTCAATCAATATTATTTATTTCTTAAAAATACAATAATCAAATATTTTTCTAAGAAAAAATATTTTTCTTCTTTAAAGTTTCTAAAATTATTGTATGAATTTAAAATAGGAATATTTGAAGACAATTTTCATCCAGAATTATATTTTTTTCAATTATCGTAGTTTCAAAGTTAACCAATAATTTTAGAAACTTCAAACATTAAAAATAATTTTTTTCTTGATAAAAATATTTCATCATTATATTTGTTTAAATTCGGAAATTTTCTAGTTCGGCTATTTTATAATTTGGCAATTTTCTGTCGGGAAGTTTTAAATTCGGTAATATTATAAACTATTGGGAATTATCCATTTCGGTGATATCATAAACTGTTCGGGAATTTTCCAATTCGGGAATTTCATTATTCGGGAATTTTATTAACCAGAAATTTTATTCCATATTCGAAAATTTTATTATTCGGGAATTTCCCAATTCGGGAATTTGAAAGAGTCGGGAATTTTATTTTCCGGGATTTTTCAGTGAAAATGCGTCGTCTGGTATGTAATTGACAGCAGTGCGAAGAACATGAAAGTATAAATGAAATCGGTCTGGGAATCAGGACATCGGATTGTAAAAAACGTTGCACTTATTACAATTTCATTTTTAAAATAATTGCACTTACCGCGGACAAACAAAAATATATTTTTCGTGACAGAATAATGCACTTGACACCAGTCGAAACGTCACCATATTCACTATGATCTTAACCATTGTTAATAAGTTGTGAGATAGGAATTTCCGTCCTGAAATTCCATTCATGAAATCATTTTTTAAATTAAAATTTGAAATATACTTTTACATTGGGATTGATTATTAATTACTATTATTCAAACTTAATTTTATGCTGAAATAAATTAAAGATGCAACTTATTTCTCATATCAGAAATCTTATTAATGTTTCAACCTCAAAATTAATTCGATTCGATGACTAATTTCAACTAATGACTATAAAAAAATGTAAAAGAATTAAAATGAATTCGGATTTTTTTAAATCGAAAAAGGCAAAAGCCAAATAAATTCCAAAAAATATTCAAAAATATCTTCAAATCCTTAATACCCGACGAAATGCCTTACTTATTGTGAATAGATTCTTTGGAATCCATTAAAATATTAAAATCCAATAAAATATTGAAATTACTATAACCCTTGAAAATCCCTTGAAATTGTTCAAGTCTTTTGAAAATTCCTTGGAATCTAAAAATACTCTAAAATATTTGGAAGTATTTAAAATCCCTTCAAGCTATTGGAATAAGTAAAAAATGTCTGGGGATCTTTTAAAATTTCGTAAACTATATTTTTTTCAACTTTTTGTCCACTTTGTACGTTGTAAGAGAATAATTAATGCAAGTGCTTGACTTTTTAGTTCGGGAAAAATAATAAATAATAATGTTTATTCATACAGAAACGCTCTGTATTATATTGTTTACTCATTATTTGTTCATAATTAAAAAGCCAAAGCAAAGTAAAAAATTGTAGAAAAAACCACAACTTTCAAGAAATTATTCAAGAGAAGATAGTTATGAACAATAATAACTTGTTTGAATAATTATTTTTGTTAAATTTTATTAATTTTTACGGTGCTCCAAGTTCTGAGTGAAAAGTTGACAAAAAGTGGAAAATTTCAGAAAAAGCCGCAACTATCTGGCATTCTCCTAAGAGAATATTATTATAAATGATGATAAATTGTTTAAACAATTATTTCCGTTACATTTAATTGATTATTGGTTCTATCTAACTGAAATTTGAAATTAAGTTGAAAAATTCGGGAAAAATCGTGACTTTCTAAATCCATTCTAAAAGAAAATCGCTAAAAATAATAAATTGTTTGAACAATTATTTTTGTTCAATTTTATTAATTGTTACTACATTCTGAGTGAAAACTAGACAAAAATGTGAAAATTTCAGAAAAACCGCAACTTTCTAGCATTATTCAAAGAGAATGTTATTAAAAATAATAATTACATTGTTTAAACAATCATGTTTGTCAACTTCAAATAATTATTACCTCACTCTTAAGTAAAAAGTTAAAAATGAGTTGAAAAATTCGGAAAAAACCGTGACTTTCTAAATCTATTCTAAGAGAAAAATGATCAAATTGGTAATAAGTTCTTTAAACAATTATTTTTGTTGAATTCAATTGATTATTGGCTCGATCTCAGTAAAAAGTTGAAAAAGAATTGAAAAATCCTGAAAAAACCCGTGACTTCCTAAATCTATTCTCAGAGAAAATTGCTAAAATTTATAATAAGTTGTTTAAACAATTATTTTTGTGGGAAGTCGTATTTTATGTATTAGAAACGATATTCATGAAAATAAGGAAAACAAAATTTCCAATGCATTTTTGGACCATCTAGTAAAACTGCATTTTCAAAATTCCCTAACTTTTCCCTCATTTTTCCCGGACGAATTTTTAATTTTTCCTGACCATTAATATTCTCTTTAAATTTGAATCAGTGAAATTTCACTGATTTTCAGTTGAAATCATTACTGATTGCAATCAGTGAACTATTTCTAGCTATTTGAATTAATGAAATTGTGAATCAGTGAACATTTTTACTGATTTAATTCACTGACCCGTTTCTCACTGATTAAAATTTAGAGTTCAAAGACAAGTATTTTACTTTTGTATGATTAATATCATAAAATCTTTTATAAACGGAATTAAACAATTTCAGAAAAAAAATTCAAATTTATTTATTTAGTTCAACCAAGGAAGATGACTTTTATAACATAAAAGATGAATATTCAATCCAATAGGACGAATTTTTAATAACACTGTTGAATTTTCGAAAAAAATATAACTTTTTAACAAAATAGTTAAACTTTCAAGAAAACAATTAAATTTTCATCAAAATAGTTAAATATTTAAGCAACTTATTCAGTTTTCCAGACGACAGTTGAATTTTGAAAAAGTGAATCGAATTTTGAACTAAGTAATAACATTTTTAAGCAAATACTTGAATTTTCTACCTACAAAGATCAATTTTCAATCAAAAAGTCAATTTTTTAAACAAAAAAGAAGAATCTTCTTAATAAAAATTAATTGTTAACCAAACAGTTGCATTTACAACCAAATAGTTAAACTTTAAAACAAAAAGATGACGTGTCAAAGAAAAATGTAATAGTTGATATTTAAAAAAAAACGGTTTAATTTTTAGCAAAGGCATTGAATTTTTTACAAAATAATTCAATCTTAAACAAACGAGTTAAATTTTTGAGCAAATAGTTCAATTTTTAACCTTAAAAAATGAATTCCAAATTTTAAAAAGTAATAGTTGATATTTTAACCAAAAATTTGAGATTTCTACTAAAAGAGATGAATTTTAAAACCAAAACGACGAATTTTCAACCAGCAAGATTAATTTTATACAAAAAAAATTCTTTTTTTTAAATAGTTGAATTTTCTACCGGCGAAGGTAAATTTTCAATCAAATAGTCGAATTTTCCAACCAGAAAAATTCAACTTCAACCAAAAGCAGTTGTATTTTCAAAAAATTTTTCAACAAACAAAAAGAATTTTCAAGGTGAAAACTCGAATTTTTAACAAAAAGATGAATTCGCAACGAAAAAAAAAAGTTGATATTTAAACAAAAAATTAATTAATTTTTAACCAAGGGATTATGTACGTTTTCAACAAAATAATTGAATTTTAAACAATATAGTTGAATTTTTAACCAAATAGTTCAATTTTCAAATAACAAAAATGTATTATAAAGGAAAAAAGTAATAATTGATATTTTAACCAAAAAAGTTGAGATTTCTACCAAAAGAGATGAATTTTGAAGCCAAAAATAACAATTTTCAACCAAGATTAATTTTCTACCAAAAATGATAAATTTTCAACAAATAGTTCAATTTTGAACTAGAAATGATCAATTTTCTACCAAAAATGAAAATATTCAATTTTAATAAAAAAATTAATTTACAATTGAAAAAGAAAACTAATTTCCAACAAACTGGTCAAATTTTCAAACCAGAGAGATAAATGATCAATTAAAATGATGAATTTTCCACCCAAAAAGACGAATTTTCAACACAGATTTTTCAGTCAAAAAATAAAAAAATGTTAATCCAAATTGTTGAAATTTCAAGCCGAAAATATTAATTTTTATTGATCCAAAAAGTTGAATTTTCCAATGAAAAAGGCCAATTTGCAACAATATATTTAAACTTTCAGCCAACCAAAGAAATTAACGAATTAATTAAGTTGGAACCAAAAAGTTGCATTTTTAGCCAATAAATTATCAAATTTCTGCTAGAACAGATAAATTTTCAACCAAAAAAAAGATGAGGTATTAATGAAATTTTTGACCAAACAATAAAATTGTTAACTAAATTATAAGCGGCAAAAGGAAGCAACAGGAATATATCAGTGTGGCCGCGAAACTTAATTTTCAAAATTCCCTACTTTTTCCCTGACCAATTTCTAATATTTTTTAGTAAAAATTTCATTAAAAAAATGTAATTTTGATAGTTGGTTTATGATTTCGAAAAAGGGAATTTAGTACAATATTATCATTTTATCTTGCAGCAGAAAATTTTGGACATGGGACGGGAAATTTTTTAAACTAATTTTAATTCTGATTCATAAAAAGATAATTTACAAAAACAGTTGCTGTTCCAAGTCAGAAAGCATCAGATTTAGGAAGTTTCTTTTTGAGAATCAGAATTTGTTTGCATTTAAATATTTTTTGTTTGCAAATAAAAATTTTCCAGAATTCAAAAAATTCCGTAGGGAATTACAATTTTGATTTCTGAACATTGAATTTCGTAAAAAATAATAATTTGGACATGGAACCGACAATTTTGGAAAATAATTTGAATTTGGATTTACAAAAAGAGAATTCACGAAAACAAGTCCTATTTTACAATTCTGAGTTGGAACAGTGAAAAATAAAAAAAGTATTTTTTTAAATTACATAAAGAATCACAATCATAGTGACTTGGAGCAGGGAATGTTCAAAAATAATTCGGCATAAATAAATAAAATATTTTTAAAAATTCCCATAAAGAATTATAATTTTGATTTTAGAACATTGCATTTTGTAAAGAATAAAAATCTTTAAGGTAACAGGAAATTTTTGAAAATAATTTAAATTCTGATTACTAAAAAGCAATTTACAAAAACAATCCCTTTTGCAAGCCAGAATAGGTCAGATTTGAAAAATTCCTTCTCTCAAATAAAAATTTGTTTGAATTTAAACATTCCCTTTTTGGGCAAATGAAAATATGTCAGAATTTGAAACTTCCAAATTTTGGAAAATAAAGTTACTGTACTTCTGAATCATTATAGAAAATTTGGTAAATAATTTCAAAATTCCCTGTTCCAAATCAGAAATTTTTGATATTTTTCAAACTGATTAGAAATCTCTTAAAATTTTTAACAGCCGTTTGAAATCATTCAAATCTTTTGAACTCTTTTTAATGCACCCGGAAAAATTAACAATTGACCGGAAAAGGCCGGGAAATTACCGGAAATTTAAAACCATCCATCTGGTAAAAAAAAATATTCTACTAATCTTTAAAAAAAAAGTTTTTTTTTCTTTTGTTTTTATTAAGATTCTAGTTAACTATAGGAAAAGTATTGTTTCTTAGAGAAGGTCAGCTGGAATTTATGTTTGACAGTAGCCTGCAAATGCATGTATCATAATATATGATTATCAGATTGATAACCGAGACACTGTAAATAAACATCGATCATTTATGCATTTATGATCATAAATCCATATTTATGTGATCAGTTGATAATTTATTGGATTCGAAGATAATTGACGATGCCGATAATGATAATTATCGATTCTTTCGTAACCGAGAGAAAAAATATCCAAGATTTATGATCACGTTATATTGTGGGATTTTCCTTTTCTTAAATTAATTTTCCCTCTGCTGCAAAACTTATCCTTTCAATAATAAAATTTGTTTATTGTATTCAAACAGACATTGAGAAGAATACACATAACCTTCCAAGACCCATTACAATTTTAGACAAAGTGTGAAAAAAGCAGTTTTGATCTATTTTGCAAATATTTCTTCACTTCAGAGCAAAACACTTTGAATTATTCTCATCATAAATTAAAGTGCATTAATTTTCCGGTAAAATTGAAAAAAAAATATCTATCTTCTTTTTCTAAGATTTCGAAATTTTCTACCCAAATTTGACTTCTTTGAGTTTATGCTTTTAAAATTCCTTTCCAAAGTTAATTTTTTGAAATTTAAGAATTTTAAATTAGATTGAAATCATATTCAAAATCCCATTTAACGTCCAATAATTAATTTAATGAATTAATTAATTAATTAATTAATTTAATAATTGATTAATTAATTTTTAATTAATCAATTAATTTCCAATTAATTAATTAATTTTTTACCAAAACGATGAATTTTCAATGAAATAGTTGAACTTTTAACCAAATAGTTAAATTTTGTACCATAAAAGATCAAGTTTCCATCCATAAAAGACGAATTTTGAACCAGTTGAATTAAGAAAAAAGAAACGGCAAATTTTCAACATAATTGATGAATTTTTAACAATATAGTTGAATTTTCAACAAAACTGATGAATTTTCAACCCAGAAAATTAAATCTCTATCAAAAAAGATAAATTTTTGACAAAAAATAGAATAGTTAAATTTTTAGTTTAAAAAAAAAATTTTCTATAAAAAAAAATAATTTGCAAGCAAAAAAAAATGAATTTCCAACCAAAAAGATTAATTTTTTATCAAAAAAGATTAATTTTCATCAAAATACATGAATTTTCAACCAAATTTTGAATTTTTAAAGGAATTTTCAACCTACTAGTTTCATTTTCAACCAAAAAGGTTACATAGTCACCAGAAAGACTAATTTTTATCAACAAAAAATGTTTAGCAACAAAAAAATTGCAACAAAATATTTCAACAGAAAAAGGGTTTTCCTCTAAAGTGCAACTTTTTAAGTGAAATTTGTCATGTTACACTATGGGTGACGGACAACTTTGCACGTAGCAACTTTGCACGTGCCCAACTGTGCACGTCGATGGTCGGACGGACAACTGTGCACGTCCATCTGTGCACGTCCAAGACCACAAGAGCCCATCTGTGCACGTCGAAATTTTGGCGTGCACAGTTGTCACTTGGACAACTGTGCACGTGCACAGATGGTACTTGGACAACTGTGC
>CAKNYM010052837.1:198129-211156 GCA_932195095.1 Andricus curvator
CATATACTGACTAGTTACGAAAATGCGTTCAGTTACGCTCGTCCCCTTTTCCAGGTTAAAATTGGGGGGGGGGGGCGGGTACGCATTTACTGACTAGTTACGAAAAAGGGACGAGAAAGAAAGTGAAAGAAGGGACAAGCGTGACCCAACGCATATCTGTAACTGTTTTCTTGTTTTTATTGTTTTTCCAACGCAATCCTCTTTTTCTCGAAAAATAATGGTTTTAGGCAAAAAGTGTCTGATACAAAAAAGATGTATTTTTATACTAGCTAGAACTTTTGTTTGATACATTTTTCAAAACTCTTCGTATTTACTGAGATAAACAAAAAAATCGCTCTCGAATTAGTTCCATGAACATTAAAAAAAAAACTAATTTTTTCCGTGTACACTTGTAAAGAAGCAAATCTGAATATTTTTCAAGGATAGTCGAATGAAATATAGGTTTGACGATCCCTCATATCCGCAGCTCTTGAATTAGTTCCATGAACATTAAAAAACGTATTTTTACCTTTCAGACTTGTCAGCAAGGAAATTCAAATATTTTTTAAGGATAGTCGTATGAAATATAGGTTTGACGATCCCTCATATCCGCGGCTCTTGAATTAGTTCCATAAACATTAAAAAACTTATTTTTTCCGTTTAGACTTGTGAGCAAGGAAATTTAAATATTTGTTAAGGAAAGTCAAATAAAATATAGGTTTGACGATCCCTTATATCCACGGCCATTGAATAAGTAGCATAAACTTTGAAAATCTTATTTTTCCGTGCACCCTTGTGAACAAGCAATTTTAAATGTTTTTTAAGAATAGTCGAATAAATTATAGGTTTGATGATCCCTTATATCCGCTGCTCTCAAATTAATTCCATAAACATTTTTTATTTAAAACTTACTTTTTTCGTGTACACTTGTGAACAAGCAAATCTGAACATTTTTTAAGGATAGTCGAATGTAATATAGGTTTGACGATCTTTTATATCCGCGGCTCTGAATTAGTTCCATAAACATTAAAAAACTTATTTTTCCGTGTACCGTTGTGAACAAGCAAATTTGAGTATTTTTTAAGGATAGTCAAATAAAATAGAGGTTTGACGATCTCTTATGGCTTATATCCGCAGCTCTCGAATTAATTCCATAAACTCTGAAAATCTTATGTTTTCCGTGCACCCTTGTGAACAAGCAAATTTAAATATTTTTTAAGGATAGTCGAATGTAATATAGGTTTGACGATCCCTTATACCCGCGGCTCTGAATTAGTTCCATAAAAATTAATAAACTTATTTTTACCGTGTACAGACACTTGTGAACAAGCAAATTTGAATATTTTTTAAAGATAGTCAAATAAAATATAGGTTTGATGATCTCTTATGGCTTATATCCGCAGCTCTCGAATTAGTTCCATAAACTTTGAAAATCTTATTTTTTCCGTGCACCCTTGTGAACAAGCAAATTTAAATATTTTTTGAAGATAAACGAATAAAATATAGGTTTGACGCTCCCTTATATCCGCCGCTCTCGAATCAGTTCTATAAACATTTAGAAAACCTTATTTTGTCTATGTACACTTGTGAACAAGCAAATCTGAATATTTTTTAAGGATAGTCAAATGAAATGTATAGGTTTGACGACCCCTTATATCCACCGCTCTCGAAAAAGTTCCATAAAAATTCAAAAAACCTTATTTTTTCCATATACACTTGTGAACAAGTAAATTTGAATCTTTTCTAAGGATAGTCAAATAAAATATAGGTTTTGACGATCCCTTCTGGCTTATATCCGCGGCTCTCGAATTAGTTCCATAAACATTAAAAAACTTATTTTTTCTGCGTACAGTTGTGAACAAGCAAATGTGAATATTTTTTAAGGATAGTCGAAAAAACTATAGGTTTGACGATCCCTTATATTCGCGGCTCTTGAATAAGTACTATAAACTTTCAAAATCTTATTTTTTCCGTGCACCCTTGTGAACAAGCAAATTTAAAGATTTTTTGAAGATAGACGAATAAAATATAGGTTTGACGATCCCTCACATCCGCCGCTCTTGAATTACTTCCATAAACATTAAAAAGCTTTTTTTTTCTTTTACACTTGTAAAAAAGCTAATTTGAATATTTTTTAATAATAGTCGAATAAAATATTGGTTTGACGATCCCTTATAACCGCGCCGGCACTTGAATTAGTTCCATAAACATTAAAAAACTTATTTGTTCCGTGTACATTTGTCAAGAAGCAAATTTTAATATTTTTTAAGGATAGTCGAAAAAAATGTAGGTTTGACGATCCTTTATATCCGCGGCTCTTGAACTAGTTCCATAAACTTTGAAAATCTTATTTTTTCCGTGCACCCTTGTGAACAAGCAAATTTAAATATTTCTTAAGGATAGCCGAAAAAAATATAGGTTTGACGATCCCTTAAGTCCGCCGCTCTCGAATTAATTCCATAAACATTCAAAAAACCTTATTTTTTTCCGCGTACACTTATGAACAAGCAAATTTGCATTTTTTTAAGGATAGTCGAATTAAATGTAGGTTTGACGACCCCTTATATCCGCTGCTCTCGAATTAGTTCCATAAACATTCAAAAAACCTTATTTTTTCCATGTACACTTGTGAACAATTGAATTTGAATATTTTTTAAGGATAGTCAAATAAAATATAGGTTTAACGATCCCTTATAGCCGCCGCTCTCGAAGTAGTTTGCTAAACATTTTTTTTAACTTATTTTTTCCGTTTACACTTGTGAACAAGCAAATTTGAATATTTTTTAAGGATAGTCGAATGAAATATAGGTTTGACGATCCCTTATATCCACGGCTCTTGAATTAGTATCCGCGGCTCTCGAATTAGTTCCATAAACATTTAAAAAACCTTATTTTTTCCATGTACACGTGTGAACAATCAAATCTGAATATTTTTTAAGGATAGTCAAATAAAATGTAGGTTTGACAACCTCCTTATATCCGCCGCTCTCGAATAAGTTCCATAAACATTCCAAAAACCTTATTTTTTCCATGTACACTTGTGAACAAGCTAATTTGAATATTTTTTTAGGATAGTCGAATAAAATATAGTTTTATTGCTGAAGGTACTGCTCGAGTACCTTTGTGAGTTATCTATTATACGGGCAGTCAGCGAGTCGTGGGACATACATTACGTCGGATACAAACGTTACGTTACGTTACCTACATAAATTATTAAGAGGGGGGCTTAAGGGGCTTATATGTATATTTAACTATGGCTAGGCTATTTCACCATTTCCTAATTCACGGACTTTTCAGCCTTCCCTTTCAACTTCCGCTCGAGCGAGATATAGGGAATCGCACGTGCAGCTCTCACTTCGTGGATGTGCGATTTCTAAAACGATAATTATTACCTCGTAATGAGTCAATTCGTCCTTATAGCCTACTATCGCTTAATCACTGAAATGAGACACTTTTAAGTTCCAGTACCTCTAGCAGTCTAAAAGAAATTTATTTTTTAATTTTTTTTTTGACTCTCATCTACCTATTTTCTTCCATTTGGGTAAAAAAAATTGAGTAATTTTTTATAAATAAAAAAAACGTTCAACTCGTGGTCCAAGCCTTTGAACGCTTAAGAGTGTTATTTTTTAGTAACACTGAAAATAGTTTATCGTAATTTTATTTGGAATAATACCCTTAAAAGTGAGAAAACCACCCTCTTTCGGGGGTGAGAAATCTATAATGTGCTCTTTTTCATAAAACTTATATATTTTCAGCCTTAGATGATAAAAAATTTGCTTATGAAATTTCAAATGTGTGCTATTGATAGAAAAATTCCCTTAAACTTTTCTAAACTACCCCTTAGAACGATATTTTTCTCTTGTTTTTAGATACATTCATATTTCAGACTTCACATTCCTATTCCCCTCTTTTCCTCTGCTTTCGAGGATTTTTATTTTTTTCCCTGTTCTCAAGAAACTTATTCGTTTCTTCGTTTTTTCTTTAAATGTAAACTGAATTATTAAAACACAATAAAAAAATCCAACTATTCTTGGTTAAAAGTTCATTTTGTTGTTCTTTGAAAAGTCTAACATTATATTTTTGGTTGGGAATTCGTATCTTTGGACTAAAAATTCGACTGTTAAAAATGCAACTATTTTGTTGAAAATTCGTTTTATTTTTGGTTGAAAATGAAATTTTTCATTTAAAAGTTCAACTTTTTGGTTAAATTTTTGGTTAAAAAATCATTTTTTTGGTTGATTGTTGAACTCTTTTCTTGATTTTTTTAAGATTCATTATTTTAGTTGAAAATTCATCTCTTCAGTTGAAAATCCGACTATTATGCTGAAAATTCGTTTTTTTTCGATTGATAATTAATTTTCTTGACTGAAAATTCCATTTCTGTAGAAAAATTTATCTTTTTTAGTTAAAAATTCAACTTTTCGATTGAAAATTCATCCTTTGTATTTTGATTATAATTCGTCCTTCTTGATAGAAAATTTATCTGCTTGGTAAAAAAATCAACTATTTGGTTGAATGTTGAACACTGTTCATGATTTTTTTTCCAAGATTCATCATATTAGTTAAAAATTTATCCCTTTGGTGGAAAATTTAACAATGTTGCCGGAAATTCGTTTTTTTTTCGGTTGAGAATTAATTTTCTTGACTGAAAATGTAACTATTGTATTTTTGATTAAAAATTGAAAATTAATATTTCAAATTGAAAATTGACATTTTGAATCCAAAATTTATATTTAAAATTGAAATCTGATCTTTTCTGGTTGAAAATACAGGTATTTTGTTGAAAATTCATCTTTTTTGATAAAAAAATAATTTCTTTGGTTGAGAGTTTATCCTTTTTGGTTAAAAATGCAACTGTTGTTTGAAAAATAATTAATTTTGATTGAAGATTTAACTATTTGGTGAAAAAGTTGTCTTTTCTGCTTGAAAATTCAACAGTTCGGTAAAAAATTTAATTATTTTTTGCAAATGACCTTTTTTGTTGAAAATTCATATTTTTTGTTTAAAATTCACCTATTTTGTTAGAAAACTATTTGTTTAAAACTTTCACTTATTTGTTTAAAATTCGTTTTTTTGTTGTTAAAAATTAATTTTTTTATCTTAAAATTTAACTATTCCATTTTTGGTTTCAAATTTATCGGTTAATAGTAGAAAATATTTTCTTAAACTCAAAATCTAACTGTTTCATTTTTGATGAAAAGTTGATCTTTTTAGTTAAAAGTTCTACGATTTCTTTGGAAATTCAACTTTCTTGATTGAAAATTAACTTTTTTGTTGAAAATTTATCTATTTGGCTGAGGATTCAACTATTTCGTTAAAAATTTGTCTTTTTTCGTTGGATTCAACTGGATGATCATTAGTTGTTCTTTTTTCTTCAAAATAATTTTTTCAATTGAAAATTTAACTATTCCATTTTTGGTTGAAAACTTATCAATTTTAGTTGAAAATTCAAGTATTTTGCTGAAAATTTGTCTTTAGGTAAAAAATTATTCTTCTTGGTTGAAAATTTATCATTGTATATTAAAAAATCAGCTATTTGGTAAAAAATTCAACTTTTTTGTTGAAAGTATAATTATGTCCTTAAAAATGCATATATATTTGGTTAAATTCATCTTTTTTGTTGAAAATTCATATTTTTGGTTTAAAATTCACCTATTTTGTTAGGAAATTAAAATATCTGATCAAAAATTGAACTATTTGTTTAAAACTTTGACTTATTTGTTTAAAATTCGTTTTTTTGTTGTTAACAATTAATTTTCTTATCTACAAATTTAACTATTCCATTTTTGGTTTCAAATTTATCCTTTAATAGTAGAAAATATTTTCTTAAACTCAAAATTTAACTGTTTCATTTTTGATGAAAAGTTGATCTTTTTTAGTTAAAAGTTCTACGATTTCTTTGGAAATTCAACTTTATTGATTGAAAATTAATTTTGTTGTTGAAAATGTATGTATTTGGCTGAGGATTCAACTATTTCGTTAAAAATTTATGTTTTTTCGTTGGATTCAACTGGTTGATCATAAGTTGTTCTTTTTTTTCCAAATAATTTTTTCAATTGAAAATTTAACTATTCCATTTTTGGTTGAAAACTTATCAATTTTAGTTGAAAACTCAAGTATTTTGCTGAAAATTTGTCTTTAGGTAAAAAATTATTCTTCTTGGTTGAAAATTCATCATTGTATATTAAAAAATCAGCTATTTGGTAAAAAATTCAACTTTTTTGTTGAAAGTGTAATTATGTCCTTGAAAATGCAACTTTTTTGTTAAATTCATCTTTTTTGTCGAAAATTCGACTACTTTCTTCAAAATTTTTGCCTTTTGGATTGAAAATTCATGATTTATGGTAGAAGTCATCTTCCTTGATTGAAAATTCATCTCTCTTGGCTAAAAATGAACATTTTTGTTGAAAATTTAACTTTTCGACACGGATTAAAATTTTTTATCAAATACTCCCTTCCTGGGAGTATCACGTGATATATAGACGTTCCAATGAAAGAATGCAATTTTTTATTACTATTATTAGAAAATATTACATTTTCTTGTTATGAAAGCGTCCAAATATCACGTGACACTCCAAGGGGGGGGGGGCATGCCCTAAAGTCACAAGGTGTCACATAGGAGTAGGGTTGCAAAGGCTTAGTCACACGTGACACATCTCTGAAAAAAAATTAATTTAATGATTTCTAATTGATTGAGAAGATTGAATTGAAATTTCTGATTGAATCTGGCTTTGAGATTTGAACGAAATGATACCATTTCCTGGATTGAAGTGACATTGATTCACTTTGCGATTTTGATTCCTGGAGGCGCGTGCCACATTGAGGAAACGGTGCATTTGTATCAGGCTCGATATCGTTTGAGAGCACGCAAGCTAAGCGGTAGGTGCATGTCGAGTCACCCCTAATTTGAGTTTACATCTCTATCGGGGAGCACCCTGTGCCTACATTGGTTACACCGCAAGCAACGTTGGCCCGACTTGAGTCTTCTGTAAACAGGGAAAGGGATACGGGCTACGGCCTACGGCTATATACACGCCTTTACCTGTCACGCATGTATTTCCATATAGTGGCCCAAGCATACTTGCAGCGAGAAATCTAATGTAAATCAACCTCTGCAGTCAGCACACTATAGGAGGGTTAGTCTACTTACACGGTTTTGTACTCGCGCACTTGCTCCAGTTACGCTACTGCACAGCACAGTGGGTGCAAGTACAGACTTATATATTTCAACTTTAGCTTTATTTGTTATATTTTCACTTCTGGCAGTGGCTCCTACGCTGCGGATTTTTTTGGAAAGTCCAGGTCTCGCTACTGCACGGCACAGTGTGTGCAAGTACAGAGTTATCAATTACAATTTTAGCTTCATTTGTCATATTCTTACTTCTGGCCATGGCTCCTACACTGCCGACTTTCTTGGTAGGTCCAGCTCTCGCTACCGCACAGCACAGTGGGTGCAAATACAGAGTTATCAATTGCAATTTTAGCTTCATTTGTTATATTCTTACTTCTGGTCATGGCTCCACTGCCGACATTCTTGGAAGGTTCAGGTCTCGCTACTGTGTAGCACAGTGGGTGCAAGTACAGAGTTATCAATTGCAATTTTTTCTTTATTTGTAATTTTAATTCTGAAATTTAAAATGTTATGCCAACCGCGTTAATTTCATTTTTATCCTTTTCTTGGAAGGTCCAGGTCTCTCTACCGTGCTGCACAATGGGTGCAAGTACAGAGTTATGTATCGCAATTTTTGCCTTATTTGTTATTTTAATTTTGAAATTAAAAATGTTATGCCATCCGCGTGAATTTCACTATTATCCTTTTCGTGGTAGGCCCATGCCTCGCTACCTTACAGCACAGTGGGTGCACGTACAGAGTTATTTATTGCAATTTTTGCCTAATTTGTTATTTCAGTTTTGGAATTTGGAATTTTATATCAACCGCGTTAATTTTACTATCATCCTTTTCTTAGCAGATTCAGGTCTCGCTACCGTACAGCACAGTGGGTGCAAGTACAGACTTATTTATTGGAATTTTTGCTATAAATGTTATTTCAATTTCTGAATGTGGAATTTTATACCAATTGTGTTAATTTTACTCTTACCCTTTTCTTGGTAGGTCCGAGTCTCGCTACCGTGCAGCACAGTGGGCGCAAGTACAGAGTTATCAATTACAATTTTATTTTCATTTGTTATATTCTTACTTCTGGTCATGGCTCCTACACTGCCGACATTCTTGGTAGGTCCAGGTCTCGCTACCGCACAGCACAGTGGGTGCAAGTACAGACTCATATATTACAATAAGTGATGCCGCCGAGCGATATTTTTCGATACTGAGACGATACCGATACGATACTCACCTTCCAGTCTCGGATTTGTATCGCTCGGTTTTGTAACGTATCGGAAAAATATCGAAAAGTTCCGTCTCGTATCGATATCGTATCGGAATCCCTCAACTTCTATTTTACGTGAATCTACAATCGTGTGACCTAATAATACTACTAATCGTATTTTGTATACTTTTTATTTTGCCGAAGTACCGTTTGATTTCTGATTCGTTGATTGTTTGGAAAAAAATTATTATTATGAATGATAATAATAATTTCTCTAAAAAAGATTAGTAAATCAGCATATTTATTCATCTTATAAATGGTGGAAGATTAAGAGTTATTTCGAAGTTTTAAAATGATTCAAGATTAATTTAAAACTTAAAAAGATTTAAATCAAATTTAAACAAAAAGTAAAATTTTGAAGATAGCGTACAAAACATTTAGAAGCTTTTCAAGCGTTTTGAAAGGTTTCAAGAGAATGAAAAATTTCTTTAGTTTCCTAAACAAATTTAAAATAATCATAATTTTTTTTAATTCATTTGGAAAAAAGAATTTTTTGAACATTTCAAAAGTCTTGCAAACTTGTCACAAACAGAATCTGGAAGTATTAAAGGCAATGTTTTCGATTTTGTAGATTTTTTTTAATTTGAGGAGAAATCCGAAATATTTTAAAAGATATTTAGAATGTTTCGTAGTTTTTAAAAAATTTATAGATTATTTATAATTTGAAGAAAATAAAGAAAAAATTTAATGAAATGTGGATTTTTGAACATTTCGAAAAAAGTAGGAAAACTGAAAATGATTTTTTTTAATTTTGACTAATTGAACATTAAAGAAAATTCAAAAAGATGAAAAATATTTCTAAAAATGTTGAAGATTTAAAGGCAATTTTTGTAATTTTGAAAGTTCCTCCAAATTTTTTAGAAAAATTCAAGTTAGTTCAAAAGACTTATAGGAATTTTAAACAAAACGAATATTTTTAAAGATAGTGAACAAAATATTTAGAAGCTTTTCACGTGTTTTGAAAGATTTCAAGAGAATGAAACATTTTCTCCAGTTCCTAGCAAAATTTAAAATGATTCTTTTTTTAAAATTAATTTGAAGAGAATATTTTGAATGATTTTAAAATAATTGAAAATATGCACAAACTTGTCACACAAAAAATCTGGAACAGTTTAAGGTAATGTTTTTAATTTTTCAGATTTTTTTTCTTTTAAGGAAAAATTCGAATTATTTTGAAAGATATTTAGAATGTTTCGACGTTTTAAAAATATGTTCAAGACCAATCAATTGTTAAAGAAAATAAAAAAAGATTTAAAAAGAATTGAAAAATGTGGAAGATTCGTGGAAATATGGAAGTGCAATTTTTGTAATTTTTAAATTTTTTCACAACTCATTAGAAAAATTCGAGAGGAATTTTAAAATTTTGGAAGAAATTAAAAATATTTTTAAACTTGAAAACTTTTCTGAAAAAATAAAAATATTTCCTAATTTCTTCCACACTTCTAAAAGTCCTGAATCTTGAAAGGACAAACTGACACCAATTATTATTCCTCAGATTTTGTAACATCCTATAAAGTAACGAAATTTTCTTTACAATTTTTTGGATTCATTTTCGACGTATCTGAAATCTTCAGATATCTTTTTAAATTTTCTGCAAAATCGTAGGAAAATTAGATTCATACTTTAAAATCAAAATCATTTTGAACATTCTTTTACTTTGTTGAAAATTCTTCTTTATGATGAAAAATTAATTATTTTGCTTGAAAATTCATCTTCTTGGTTGAAAAATGAACTTTTTTAATGAAAATCATTTTTTTTTTTAATTACATTTTTCAACTGAAAATATAAATATTACATTTTTTATTGGAAAATAATTTCTTGAAAAGTCAAAATCCAACTATTTGGTTGAAAATTTAACTATTTTGTTCAAAAATCGTTGTTTTGTAATTTAAATTTTATTCTTTACTGAAAATTTTACTATTCCAGTTAAAGATTCATAATTCTAGTTGAAACTCGTCTCTTGAGTTGAAAATTACACTATTTTGTTGAAAGTTCGTTTTTTTGTGAAAAATGCATTTTTTGTGTGCTAAAAATTCACCTCTTTCAGTTGAAAATTCAAGTATTTGTTTAAAAATTCATTCATATTATTCAATATATAAATTCTCAGTTAAAAAAATTTAATTTCTAGCAAAACAAAACGCATTTTCAACACAACAGATGAATTTTCAACTAAAAAAGGTTAATTTTTAGCCAAATAGTTCAATTTTCAACTAAAACTAACCTATTTTCTCAATTGAAAAAAGTAATTTTTTCCTCCCACAAAAAAAACGAATTTTCAATAAAATAGTTCAATATCCAACCAAAGATATGAGTTTCAACTAAAATGATGAATCTGCAAGTGGAATAGTTACATTTTTAGTGAAAAATAATTTTTCAAACATAAAACAACGATTTTTTTTAACAGAATAGTTGAATTTATAACTAATAAAATGATTTTTTTTTAATGTAATTCAAATTTAAATAAATGTAAAGGTCCGATTGAAACTTTATAAACTATTCTTAATTTAAGAATAATTTGTAAAATTAAGCGCCCTTATTCAATTCCAAATCCTATTCAAATATTTCTTCAATCTGAAATATTCCATTTTTAAACCATTTGATTTGAAATTTTTTAATTAAGACATTTTTTGGAATTTTTAGCAATATTTTACTTATCATTTAAAATGAGCAATTATAAATCAAATATTAAAAACTAAACAATTTTAAGCTGAATTATTTGAAATAGAAAGCCTTAAATCGTTAATATTAACAAATTTGTAATATGTAAGTGAAATTATTGAATTTTGATGCATAAATAACAATTGAACAATTGAACTTGAATTTCGAAAACATTTCAGTTAGTTTAGGAGATATTTACCAGTTTTAGCTCAGTTTTTTGAAAGGTGGAAAGATTTCAAAACATTTAAAACACAATGTAGATTTTTGAAGACGTCGAACACAAAATTTATAAGCTTTTTAACCATTTTGAAAGATTTTGAATAAATAAAAAATTTGTATCAAAATTCCTAGAAAAACTAAAAATAATTTTTTTTTTCGAAAAATAACTTTAAAAGAATATTTAATAAGATTTCCAAAATTTTCAAAAAAAAATCTGATTGATTTTAAGGTACGTTTTTTACTTTTGCAAGATTTTGCAAAAAATCTTGGGGAAGTTCGAGTTCCAAGATAATAAAATTATTATTATATTCGTGGAAAATTTTTTAATTATTTTTTTTAAACAAATATTTTTAAAAAATTCAGAACAAATTTTAATGTATAAGTTAATGTTTCTAGCTTGAAATTGCTTAAAATGACATAACTTGGAAAATTTATACATTTTTTCATTCATTCTTCAATTCATAACATTGAAAATATCGTGGATTTCTTTTTTTTCTATATTTTAACTGTACAATGCATAAAAGTTAAAAATTGAAATTTTGCAGTTTAACGGTTGTTTTTTGTAAATTTTCAATTGAAAAGTTTTTTTTTATGCGCGAAAATTACTGAGCGTTTAAGTTGAAATTTGTTTAAGCTTTCATTTGAAAAGTTTAAAATTCAAAAGTATTCCACATTGAGTGTTTTAATTTGCGGTTCAGTTTTTGTAACTTCAAATGAAGAAAATTTTATTTTCAAGAGTTCGAATCTTTTAATTTCAATGACCGTGATCAATTCTTTCTCAATTGTTCAATTTTGATTAGCAGTCAAAAAGTGGTTCTTTTTCGACCTAGGATAAGAAATAGTAAAAATATTGCAATGACATAATTTTAAATTACATATATGGTTTCCAATCGATTGCTATATATTTGAAAAAAAACTTCAAACGTAATTTTTTTTTTTAATAACGATTATTCATTCTTGTATTTGAATATTCTACACATCCTAATTTAAAATTATCTCACTCTAATATTCAAAATACTTGTCATCCTAGGTCTAAAAAGAACAACTTTTTGGCTGCAAAAGCTGTGAATTCCTGTAGATTCTTGTAGAAAATTAAAACTACAATAAAATACAACAATGTACAAAAAAGTACAAAATTCGTCTCAATAATAGAAAAAAGTTGTACTTTTCTGTAATTTTGGTTGTAATCTATTATACTTAATTGCAGATTCCTGTAAAGATAATTTTAGTTTTCTGTACTTCTTGGTAAAAAATGTTCCACCAGGGAAATTATCGAATTTTCAAACGGCCCTCAACGAGGCGGGACCGGGGGTCAAAAATATCCCAAAATTGGTACCGCAATTTATCGAAGGCCCCTTATTAAAAAAAAAACATTTTTCAAAGCCAGCATATATTTTCCAGCTCTGAAACTACTTCACGGATAAACTTAACTGATTTTCACAACGGGTGCCGGATGCGTCGGTTCATGCACCGTAAATTTATTTTACAACAGCGCAATTTTCAATGAAGAAACGTAGATTCGTAGATCGTTTTCAGCGAAACTTCCTTCGGTATATTATACGCATCCTTTAACCCCGCCACGATCTTGGATGCAAAGCAGCATTGCGTATATTACCGAAACGGTATTAATTAAGTCCCTCCAAGTTCTGCAGAAGTTCTGGAGAAATAAATGCAGGGTCGTAGGCCGGGTGGCCATTTTACGGATATAAATTCAGCAGTCTTGCTGAAATAAGGGAAGCATAATACATATATAGGTGTATGTATATATATATATATATATATAA
>CAKNYM010052837.1:211556-224709 GCA_932195095.1 Andricus curvator
ACGGCAAAACATGACAAGGAGGCATCCCCTTGTCCTCAACCCCGAAGCCACCTTACGCTGCGCTGCGACATCGGTGATTGCTGGGGGCACCGTGTTTAGTGTTCATTAAATAAACCACCCCCTTCAATGGGTCGCACCCAACCCTCTCTTTCTCCCTCGTCTATCTCAAGGCCCGTCACTCACACGGTCCAAAGTTTAATTGATCAATGATAAACTTTATCGATCATTTCAAATTCATTTAACTTTAGCGCAGTTTATATAACGCTGAGTCGCAATCGGTATGCGAAATTCGTCTCCTCGCATTCATGTTCGAACAAGTAGCAAGGCTTTCCAAGATGAGTTTCCAAGTATTTCGGATTAAAAAAAAATATATTTTACGATGCTTTGTCTTCGATGAGAGGATAGAACGAGTTGATGAGTACGTGTATTTTGGTAATTTATTTACTAATGCCCGTGTGGAAATTTCAAAGTGGCCCTGGTCGGGGCCAGATCTGGCCCCAATCGGGTATCTCAGTTAGGGCCAGACTCGAAATGAAACGCCTAATCCGATCAGGGTCTGACTAGGGTATCCATAAGAAAGGCCCGAACCGGGCCTGACCAGGCCCCTTCTAATTTTTATTTGTAAAAATATTATAAAAATATAATTCATTTAATAAAAGAGTAAACAATTATTTAAGAATATTAAACTTGATTATTAAAATATTTTTAAACAATTTTTATCAGTTTTATATATAAATATTTTGATAAAATGTGAAACGTGTCTTCAAAATCTTTAAATAAACTACTTAGTTAAACAAAATTAATTCTTCTTGATTCGTGGAGGAGTTTCTACTCCACTGTTGTTAATTTCAAAAGATACTTGCGCAGAATCTGAAGGAGTTGATCTTTCTGTTATAAGTAGTATACAAATTTAGTAAGATTTTTGTTAATAGGATTGTTATATTTTGAAATTTTATAAATCAATAGTACTCGCAGATACTACGGAAAAACTTACGGTCACTGCTGGACTGCCTTTTTCTTTTTTTTCGCAGGATTTCCTCCAGAGTTTTAATTTTGGACAAAAGGTCGCTTTTTACAATATCATTGAATTTTCTACCTACAAAGATGAATTTTCAACGAAATAGTCAGATTTTTGAAAAAAATTTATTATAATCCAAACATCTGCAATTTAGAATTAAATAGTTTAATTATCAAGCGAAAGGGATGAATTTTCAACAAAAATTTGAATTTTCCAGCCAAGTAGATAAATTTGGTAGAATATGATTGAATTTTCCACGGAAAACTTTTCTCTCAAAAAAGATAAATTTAGAATCAAGAAGGACGAATTTTCCATCCAAAAAGACGAATTTTCATCAAAACACTTGAATTTTAGAAAAAAAAGATGGTTGCAATTTACAATCAAATAGTTGAACTTTCAAGCGAAAGGGACGAATCTTTAACAAAATAGTTTAATTTCTAACCAAACGGTTGAATTATCTAACCAAGAAGACGAATTAAAAAAAAACGGTTGAATTTTCAGCGAAAAACTTTTCTACCAAAAAAGATAAATTTTGAATAAGGAAGGGTGAACTTTCGATTCAAAAAGACGGATTTTCAACATAACACTTGAATTTTGTAAAATAAAAGTGGCTTTTAACCAAAATCGTTAAATTTTCAACCTAAAAAGATGAATTTTAAACAAAATGATTAAAATTTTCACAAAAAATTTCAAGTTTCATGCCAAAAAGGCGAATTTTGTAAAAAAAAATCAATTTTCAATGCAAAAAACTAATTTCTATCGAAAAAGACGAATGTTCTACAAATTTTCAACAAAATAATTAGATTTTCAACAAAATAGTTAAACATTAAAAAAAAATTTGATTTTCAACCAAATCATAGAATTTTAAACTAAAAATAATCAATTCTCAACGAATAGTGTAATAGTTGATATTTCCACCAAAAAATGTTTTAGTTTTCAATCAAAAACCGTTATATTATACTAAACCATATGAATTTTGAATTAAATCATCAACATAAGCAGACTAATTTTTAATTCAAAAAGAGGAATTTTCCACAAAGAAGTTGAATTTTCAATCTAAGAAAATAAGTTTACTACCAAATAAATCATTTTAACCAAAATTATGAATCTTCAACTAAAAAATTAATTCTTTAACCAAAAAGTTGAATTTTTAACCCAAAGATTAATTTCCTATGAAAAAGACGTATTTTCCACAGAATACATCAATTTTCAACTAAAAAAAGAAACTGAACTAAAAAGTAGTTGAATATTTACTAATTGAGACAGGCAGTAATGTGAAATTTAATCAATTCTAATTTTTTAACTAACTTTGATTTACAGAGGGTAACCCGATGTGTCCCCGACCAGGACCACAACAGTAGCCATGATCAGGACCACATTGAGCTAACTCGATCGGGGCCACATCGGGAATCGGGATCAAATTGGGCAATTTCTCCAAGGGTCCTTGTAACGTATTGAACAATAAACTTTATATAAATATTTTGAAAAATATTCTGAAACTTGTCGTTAGATTCATGTATTTTGTTGAAAAGTCATCTTTTCTGATAGAACATTAATCTTCTTGGTAGAAAATTTATCCTTTTTGGTTAAAAATTTAACAACTTTGTTGAAAATTGTTATTTTTGCTTAAAGTTAATTTCTTATCACAGTTTTTATCTGAAAATTTAACTATTCCATTTTCCGTTGAAACTTTATCGTGTATATTTTATGAGATAAAAATTGGACTATTTGGTAGAAAATTAAAGAATTTCGTTGCAAAGTCGTCTTTTTGGGTAGAAAATTAATATTTTTTGTTGAAAATTCAACTTATTGGTTGATAATTCAAAGATTTGGTAGAAAATTCATATTTTTTGTTAAAAAGTCGTCTTTATAGGTAGAAAATTATTCTTGTTTGTTGAAATTTCAACTTTTTGGTTTATAATTCTACTATCTTGTTAAAAATTCATATATTTTGTTGAAAAGTCATCCTCTTGGGTAAAAAATTATTCTTGTTTGTTGAAAGTTCAACTTTGTGGTTGTTAATTCAACTAGCTTGTTAAAAATTTATCTTTTTTATTGAAAATGATCTTTTTTGTCAAAAATTCATTTATTTATTTTGAAGTTACTGTTTTCTAAAATATTAGACTTTTTAGCTTAGAAACTTTACCCTGCTGTTGAAAATTCAGCCTTCATGGTATCAAAGTTACCTTTTTTGGTTGTAAATGAACTTTTTTGATCAAAAATCAACTGCTGTCTAGAAAATTTGTTTTTCTTCTCGAAAATTCTAATGTTTGATTGAGCTGTAATCTTTTTTGTTTGAAAATTCAACCATTTGATTGAAAAGTTTTTTGACACGTGGAGCAAAGAATAAAAATGTGAGGTTATAATGCCAAAAAGTTACAGCATTAAGTCTATACCTACCTTTATAGCATCCTAAAAAGAAGAGTGGGATCTTTTTGTACAATTGGCCCAATTCTGGATCCCAATTCTCAATCTATTTAACATTTTTTACGCAAAGACGAACAATAAATGATCTTCAAAATGTTAACGCTTTCTCGAAGTTCACTGTCGGAAATCTTAGAGAGCTGGATAATTCTAGTAGATAATTCTAGTTTGATATGAACACCTCACCCCGGTCTAAAAACTTTGCGTAATTGATTAACGAGGTGAATTGAGAATTATATTTGAAGCGATTTATCCACATGGCTTTACCGGCTTATCTGTTTACTGTTCGTCACTTTTACAAAGTTGTCTTCCTTCCGTCCGTTTGTTGCCAAATAATCGAACGGTAGACTAATCGAATACATTCGAGATTAGGGCGGCAAATTCAAATCTAAATTAGTATAAACTCTAAACAGATTAAAAAAATACCTACAATAATAATTACTAATTTGATAATTGTATATTCATTAACTAATTTAATGCGCCTGTAAGCACACATTTTTAGACATTTTGTTCAAATGAATTTAAGCTTTTTTTAGTTTTTTCTCGTTTCTTATATTTTTTGCTTATAAGAAGTTGAAATTTATACAAACAAAAAGTTGTTTAAAACCAAAAAGACGAATTTTCAACAAATAAAGATTTTTCACTGAAGAAAGAAAATTTTAGCTAAATCGTTGAACCTTCAAGCTAAAAGACGATTTTTCTCTACAAACATTGAATTTATAAAAAAAAAATATGACTTCAGCAAAAAATTATTTTTCCACGAAACTGTTGCATTTTTACCCAACAAAAATGACATTTTAAAGCAAGAAAATTATTTTTTTTTACCAAAAAAGGAGAATTTTCAACTAAAAAAGATGAATCTTGAAAAAATGATAAAGTTACATTTTCAGTTTAACAATTAATTTTAAACAAAAAAAAAAGACTTTTCCACCAAACAATTAAATTTTCAACCAAAGACATAAGCCTTCAATCAAAAAAATAAATTTTTAACAATGTAGTTTAACTTTTACCCAAGTAGTTGAATTTTCAATTTAAAAATATAAATTTTCAAGAAAATAGTTAAACTTTCAATCAAAGAGATGATTTTTTAACTAAAAATATAACTCTTAAAAAAAATGATTTCTTGACAAAGTGATTCAACCCAATCTTTCAAATAAAATAGTTGAATACTGAAGCGGAGAAGAATAATTTTTAACCAAAAAGTTGCATTTTTATACAAAAAAATAAATTTCTACCAAAGCGAATGAATTTATAAATCAAAAAGATAAATTTAAAAGAGATAGTTGAATTTTTTGTTAAAAAAGATTTTAGTTGACCTTTCACGATCAAAATATGAATTTTCAACCAAGAAATAAGTTTCTACGAAAAAAAATTAAATTTTCAATCCAAAAAGACGAATTTTTACCCAAAAAGGATGACTTTCTAACACAATTGTTGAATTATCTACCCAATAGTTTCATTTTTATCCAAAAAAATGAAATTTCTCTTAGAACAGATACATTTTTATTTAAGAAGAAAACAAATTGAAAACAAAAATAGTTGAATTTTAATCCAGAAAAGATTCCAGTTGACTTTTGAAGATCAAAATATGAATTTTTTAACAAAAAATAAGTTTCTACGAACAAAATTGAATTTTTCATCAAAAAAGACAATTTTTTTCAACCAAAAGGGATGCATTTTTAACGAAATAGTTAAATTATCTACCAAATACTTGAATTTTCATCCAAGAAAGATGAAATTTGTACTAAATTAGATGAATTTTTAATAAAAAAGGACACATTTTGTTTTAAAGTTGAACTTCATCCAGAAAAGCTTTTAGTTCATTTTTTAACACCAAAATATGAATTTTAAACAAAAACTACATTTTCTACGAAATAGTTAAATTTTCAACAAAACAGTAGAATTTTCAACCAAAAGTATGACTTTTGAACCAAATAGTTTTATTTTCAACCAAACAGTTGCATTTTTATCCAAGAAAAATGAAATTTCTCTTAAAACAGATGTATTTTTTATTTAAAAAGAAATGTTTTTTTTTAAATAGTTGAATTTTCATCCAGAAAAGATTTCAGTTCTCTTTTCAACACCAAAATATTGAATTTAACCAAAAGTAAATTTTCTACAAAATAGTTCAATTTTCAACAAAACAGCAGAATTTTGAACCAAAAAGTATGACTTTTCAACAAAATTGTTGAATTTTAAACCAGACAGTTGCATTTTTATCCAAGAAAGATGTAATTTCTGCTAAAGCAGGTGAATTTTGAAATCAGAAAGACAAATTTTCAAAAAAGAGTTGAATTTTCAACCGAACAGTTGCATTTTTATTCAAGAAAGATGAAATATTTCTTTTAAAACAGATGAAATAAAAAAAAACTTCAAAAAAATAGTTAAATTTTCATACAAAGAAGATTCCAGTTAGCTTTCCAACACCAAAATAAGAATTGTAAACCATAAGTTAATTTTCTGCTAAATAGTCGAATTTTTAACCAAAAAGTATGACTTTTTAATAAAATTGTTAAATTTGCATTTTTGTTCAAGAAAAATGAAAATTCTACTAAATACGGTGAATTTTTAAATCAAAAAGACAAATTTTCAAAAAAAGAGTTGAATTTTTATCCAAAAGGATTTCAATAGACTTTTCTACAGAAAAATACAAATTTTAAACAAAAAGTAAATTTTCTAGGAAATGGTTGAATTTTCAACAAAACAGTTGCATTTTTGTCCAAGGAAGATGCAATATTTCTACTAAAAAAAGATGAACTTTTAAATTAAAAAGACAAATTTTCAGAAAAAATATTTTTCACCCAAAAAATATTTCAGTTGACTTATCAGCAACAGAATATGAATTGTAAAGAAAAGGTTAATATTATACGAAAAGAGTTGAATTTTTAACGCAAAAAGACGAATTTTTAACAAAACAGTTGAATTTGCAACAAAAAAAGATGTCTTTTTAAGAAAATTGTTAAATTTTCAACCAAATAATAAAATTTATAACTAAAAAGATAATCTTCAGTAGAAAGTTTTTGCGAATTTGCAAAAATTACGTACATGAGTGAGTAGAATTTTCAACTTATAAAACATATATTTCTAACTAAAAAAGGAATAGTGCAATTTTCAGATGAAAATTTCAATTTTCAACCAGAAAAAAACGATTTCTCAACCAAAAAGTTGAATTTTAAAGCAAACTAGTTCAGTTTTCAATTGAGTAGTTAAATTTTTAACTAAAAAAGATAAAGTTTTAACCAAATAGTTCAATTTTAAACCAAAAAGATGAATTTTCCAGCAAGAAGAAGAAAAAACATGAATTCTAAAACAAATGGTTGAATTTGAAAATACCAAATGATGAATTATCTACGAAACGGTTGAATTTTCTACCCAAAAATATTATTTATAAACAAAAAATAAATTTCATAGAAAAAATTAAATTTTTATCAAAGCAGTTTAGTTTTTAACAAAATAGTTGAGTTTAATACAAAAGTATAAATTTTTAACAAACCAGATTAAATTAGAACTAAACAGTTGCATTTTGAACCAGAAATAATGATTCATGAATTTTCAACTATAAAAGATCAATTTTCAACAAAAAATATCAATTTTCGACCAAAAAGATGATATAATGGTCTTTGTTATTCTCTCATATTTGTGCGCAGGCCTTTTAAAATTAAAGGCCAACGCATTGACAACTATAATTTGGTGATTGTGAATTCTCCTTTGTTAAAGCTCCTTCGGCTTTAACGAACACATTCTCATCACGCATCTCGTGCTTCGCACTCGATTTTGTCGAAAATTTGGGGCTGCTTTTTCAGATATTACAAAATGAAATACAAATTTTATTCTTCATGATTACTTTAATATTTGAAAATTCTTATTAAACCTTTTATTGCAACTTGTGTCGTTTTCCCATAAATTCAATTTGTTTATTTTCAATGTTATTTTTTACGATTAAAACTAAAGATACGCATCCTAGCGTATAATGGTTCTAAGAAAATTTTTAGATATAATTTAGGCGACAAATTTTGTTAAATAAAATGTCATTGTAGATTGTGTCCTTTTCCCAAAAAGGTGATTTTTTAATTATCAATAGATTTTATTAACAAGAGACTATAACAAATTTGTAAATATTTTTTGGGTGAACAACTTTTGCCTTCTTTTTTTTCGTCTCTTGTGTCGTTTTTCAAAACATTTAATTTTTTTATTTTTAATGTTATTTTTTACGATTAAAACAAAAACTACGCTTCATATAAAAAAATGATCAATAACAAATTTGTAGCTCTTTTTTGTGTGAATAACTTTTGTCTCATTTTTTTGTAGCTGGTGTCCTTTGTCCAAAAATTGAATTTTTTTATTTTTAATGTTTTTTACAAATAAAACAAAAACTACCTGTTCTATGGAAAAGGGATTGATAACAAATTTGTAGATCTTTTCTGGGTGCACAATTTTTGTTGATTAATTTTTTTTTCCTTATCTTCCATGGTTCGACCGCAAAAGAGAATTTTGGATTTTTCATTATTCTTTGTGTGATCAAAATTTGAATTTATGATTTTTCGAAAAAATTTGAAAAGTTGTTATAATAATCTTATAGGGCTTTCAAAAAGCAACGTTTTTCTTCTCCTGACTTTTTTTAATATCATGCGTTGTTTGGCTTAAAATGTTCATTTTCGTTTTTTTTTTATTTTGAAAATGCTATAACTCTGATAATTTCCTTCTTATCACAAAAATTCATTAGATAAATTGTTCGAGTTTCCGAGTACTATGAATAGCCGCACATAGAATTTTTAAACCTTGAAAAAAAATGGTCTGAAAAATTTTGAAAATGCTTTAACTTTTTGAATTTTTTTTCAAAATAGCTGGTTAACGAACTCGTTTTTTTCTTCTTAGGCCTTAAAAAAGTGTGCCTAAGCACAATCCAATCTGATCAATCTTCCGAAAGTTATCGTGCTTACACGATACTACAGACTACAGACTACAGACAGACGGACAGACAGACACCTTAGTAAAAATTTTTTTTTTCAGTACAAAATATCAATTTTCAACAAAAAAAAACGAATTTACAACAAAACGGTTAAATTTTCATGAAAAGAGATGAATTTCCAACTAAAATTATGAATCTTTAAACAAAATTATTGTTCAACAATGATTTTAACCCAAAAGATGATTTTTAACCCAAAAGATTAATTTTCTACAAATGAAATAGTTAACTTTCAACAAAGGAGATGAATCTACAAACAAAAAAATTATTTCCGGACCAAAGGGGTATAGTAGACTTTTCAGCTAAAAGTAGTTGATTTTTCTTGTTGAGTTCTATTAATTTAGATCGCATTTAAGCGAAAAACAAGGAAAAGGAGGAAAAGAGTAACTTCCTTTAAAATAGAGAATTCTTTAAAATTTATTATTAGGAAACGTACTAAATGTTATCTATGTTCGTAACGTTAGTTCCACTGACACCCCCCCCCCCCTTCACCCCCACCGTCAAGCTGGTAACGTAGTTCATGGACAACCCTAAATGAGTCTGGAATAATAAAAGTTCAATAATTATTATGGAATAATTCAATAAAAAGACTTTAAAAGATACATAGGAATTAAATTCCAGAACGAAGTTCCGGAAAATTCGAAGTTATTCAGAAAACTCTTCATGCGCAAGTACTACTGCGCAGATACATTTTGTCGGTTCAGACTCGCCGAGTAGGTCACGCCGCACTGCTGACGGTTTTTTTTTTCATTTGAAAAGTGTGTTTTGTTACGAGTCTTGTTATTATATTTAATATTTTAAAGAATACCAGATTTTTTAAATAAAATACTTCCTTAATAATTTGAACCGAAGCTGAAACTTCCATTATATTGCTGCTAAAATTGTGTTTGTATTCATACTCCTGCCAGTAATGAGCCATTACCAAGCTAATATTGTGCTAAAATAATAAGATGCACTTGGATTTGTAACCGGAAGGTCTGTGTTCGATTCTTGCTGCCTACATTTTTTTTCTAAAAAGATTACAGTAACTTTTGTAGGCTTTACATGAAAACCTATGCTGTAACTATTTTAAAATAGAACCCATTGAGAAAAATCTATTTTGATTTTTAATTTGGGTATTTTACAGTTAGATAGTTGGGTACTTTTCAAATTTTGACGATTTTGATATTGTATGCAATATGCATAGAGTTTGAAACTTCTGGAGAATACTCGTATATCGAGAATGTTAATGCTTTAATATATTCTATGGCTTACAATAGTACCAGTTTGGGAAGCACTTATTCGAATAAACTAACGATTTCAAAATCCGAGCACAGTTTGGATCAAAGTTCATGGCCAATTTCATTGACCGAATTTCAAATACGGCATAGAAAATGTTAGTTTATTTGAATTCATAGTTTTAAGTTTTAACCTCAAATTTTTACTGAATTAATCAGTTGAAGGAGAAATCAGGTTGATTTAAAAAAAAAAGTTCACTTTTTTGCCAAAAGAAATAAATTTTCAACCAAATAGTTGAGTTTTCAAGCTAAAAAGAGAGGAGTTTTTAAGCAAATTAATGAATTTTTAAAGAAATGGTCGAATTAAAAAAAATTAACTTCAATTAAAAAATGTTACATTCGTAACAAAAAAGTCGAATTTTGAACAAAGAAATATGAATTTTCAACAAAGAACTCTTCTAACAAAAAAAGGTGAATTTGAAATTCAATGCGAATTTTCAACAAAGCAGTGAAATTTTTGAACAAAAATCATGATTTTTTAACCAAATAGTTGAATTTTAAATTTAAAAGAACGAATATTAAAACAATTACATTTTCATCAAAATAATAAAATTTTTGACAAAATAATTCAATTTCCAGGAAAAAAAATTGAATTTTCGACTAGAAAGATGAATTTACAACAAGAAAAATGTTAATTGCAGTTAAAATTTTAACAAAGTAGTTGAATTTTCAATTTAGAAAAACTAATTTTCAACGAAAAATATAATAGTTGATATTTTAACGAAAAAAAAATTCATTTTCAATGAAAAGTAGTTTAATTCAATAAGCAAGAAGAATTTGAAACAAAACAGTTGAATCCTAAACCAAAGCAGATTATTTTTCAACCAAATAGTTGCATTAAAAAAAAAGATAATAGAATTTTTACTAAAAGAGATGATTTTCTACTCCAAAAAGGTTAATTAATATAAAAAAAGTTGAATTATCAAGCAGAAATTTCATGTTCAACCAAAATGTTGAATTTTTTACAAAAATCATAGAATTTTCAACAAAACGGTTGAATTTTTAAGCTAAAGAGTTGAATTTTAAACTAAAACTATAAATTTGGACCTAGCCGGGTAAGTATGCAAAATTTTCCCCCGCACGTATTATAATGAAATTCCTGGCATAGGTTCGCATTCATGTGTGGTGAATTTTTTTCCAATAATAACCCTGAAAATTAATTTTTTTGGGAGTTATGGAGGGGGAAAGAAAAATCGAAAAAGTGGTTTTTCTCGAAAACGGCTTGACCGATTGTGATGAACAAAATATGTGTTGTAGACACTAGTAAGGCTATTACAAAAAAAAATTTAATTTTTCGAAAAAAATGACAGGTAAAAAAAAATTTTGAATTCTTCAACACATTTTGTTGAGGTTATGTTCTAGAGTGGCACCCTCCATATCTTACATAAACATTGCTTAAAATATCCTTCATAAAATATAATTTTGTTGAATTTTTTGAAACCATTGAAAAATGTAAAAAAAAATAAAAATAAAATAAAAATCGTGCATGCAACAATCCACACCGTTACGGTGCACTACTTCTGACCGCATACTTTGGGACACAACCCTATCCCATTTTTTCATGGTCAAAAGTAGAATTTCTCTCCATGATAACTCTAAAAATGCATTTAATTTTTTTTAAATTTAATTTTTGACAAAAATTACAGACCAAAAAATTTTTGAATTTTTCAAACAAAATTTTTGAGATTATGTTCTAGAGTGACACCCTCCATATTTTACGTAAACATTCCTTAGAATATCCTTCATAAGATATATTTATAATAAATTTTTCGAAATTGTAGAACAATGTGAAAAAAATAAAAATCGTGCATGCAACACTCCGCACCGTTACGGTGCACTGCTTCTGACCGCATACTTTGGGACACAATCCTATATTCATTTTTTTATCGTGAAAAGTAGATTTCTTAATGATAATCCTAATAATGCATTTAATTTTAATTTTTTTTAAATTTAATTTTTGACAAAAATCACAGGTCAAAGAAAATGTTCAATTCTTAAAAAAAAAATTTGAGGCTATTTTCTGGATTGACCACGCTCATTTTTTACATAAATATTCTTTAAAATATACTTCATAACATATGCGTTTGTTGAATTGTTTGAACAGTAGCCGGTGGAAGTTTACCGTAACTGTTCGTAGTGTTGCATGCGCGATTTTTATTTTTTTTTCACATTGTTCCACCCTTTCAAAAAATTCAAGAAAAATATATGTTATGAAGGATGTTCTAAGGAATGCCTACGTAAAATATAGATGTGCTCAATCTAGAACATAACCTCAAAACAAAATTTTGAAAAACTCTGAAAAATTGAAATTGAAAATTTGAAAAATTCTGAAAAACCCAGTTCTCGTCAGATCACTGAAGTTAAGCAGCGTTGGACGCGGTTAGTACTTGGATGGGTGACCATTCAAGAATACTGAGTGCTATTGGCACATCGTGGGTGTGGTGAGCCCAAACTTGTAGTTATTTATAACTACAAGAAAACTATCCACCTAGAAACACTACCCGAATCGGGTAGTGTCACGTCTACCCTGAAAGGGAAATGGCTTAATGGTATACATACAAAATTTTTTTTTGGTCTGTAATTTTTGTCAAAAATTAAATTTTCTAAAAATTAAAATTAAATGCATTTTTGGGGTTATCATTAAGAGAAATCCTACTTCTGATCATGAAAAAATGGAATAGGGTTGTGTTCCAAAGTTTGCGGTCAGAAACAGTGCACCGTAACAGTGCGGAGTGTTGCATGCGCGATTTTTATTTTATTATGTTCACATTGTTCCACCGTTTCCAAAAATGCAACAAAAATATATGTTATGAAGGATGGTCTAAGGAATGTTTACGTAAAATATGGAGGTAGTCACTTTAGAACATAACGTCAAAACAAAATTTTAAAAAATTCAACATTTTGTTTGGTCTGTAATTTTTGTCAAATATTAAATTTTTTAAAATTAAAATTAAATACATTTTCAGGGCTATCATTGAGAGAAATTCTCCTTCAACTCCTCTTGAAATATAAAGCAGTTTCCGACATTCCTATTGAATGAAATATGAAAAGAAACTTTTCTTTAAAAGATATGCCTAAAATTGGTAGCAGGTTTGTGTCCTGAACTAAAAGTTCTTTTATCGTTTGCTGCGGAATCTCAATAAAATATGTGAAAGAAAGTGGAAAAAAATAATGTTGTACCGTATTTCTGAACTTGAAAAACATTTGAAACTTTAATCAGCCCTCCTAAAAAATTTGCTAAAAGTGCGACTCAGAGCTGTATATGGACAGAAAAAATCCTAGAGCAGTAGAGCCGTCAAAGTTTGTTATTTTTTGGAACCTAATTTTTTCCATGTACACAATTTAATTCAAATTTAACTCATCTTAAAATATAAAGCAGTTTCCAACATTCCTATTGAATGAAATATAAAAAGAAACTTTCCTTTAAAAGATATGCCAAAAAATGGTAGCAGGTTTGTGTCCTGAACT
>CAKNYM010052837.1:224719-266792 GCA_932195095.1 Andricus curvator
GGACTACCGTATTTCAAAATAAAAACAAAAATCAAACTTTAATCAGCTCTCCTAAAAAAATTGCTAAAAGTGCGACTTATAAGGACAGAAACAGAACTGGAGCACTCTGCAGTGCAGGCGTCCAAGTGTGTTATTTTCTGAAACCTCATTTTTTTCATCTACAACATTCAATCCAAGTTCAACTCCTCTTAAATATAAAGCAGTTTCCAGCATTCCTATCAAATGAAATATAAAAAGATATTTTTCTTCAAAAGATATGCGGAAAATTGGTAGTAGGATTGTGTCCTGAACTGAAATTTCTTTTATCGTTTGCTGAGGAATTTCAATAAAAAGTGTAAAAGGACGTGGAAAAAAGTTATGGAGTACCGTATTTCGAAATAAAACAATAATTTTAAACTTTAATCAGCTCTCCTAAAAAATTTGCTGAAAGTGCGACTTAGAGCTGTATACGGACAGAAAAAAACCTAGAGTGGTTATACGGACAGAACCAGAACTGGAGCACTCTGCAGTGGAGCCGTCGAAGTTTGTTATTTTTATAAACCTCATATTTTTTAATCTATAGAAATCAATCTAAATTCAACTCCTCTTAAAATATAAAGTAGTTTCCAAAATTTCTATTAAATGAAATATAAAAAGACACTTTTCTTTAAGAGATATGCCAAAAATTGGTAGTAGGATTGTGTCCTGAACTAAAAGTTCTTTTATCGTTTGCTGAGGAATCTCAATAAAAAGTATAAAAGGACGCGGGAAAAAAATAATTTTGGACCTTATTTCTGAATTTTCAAAACATTTCAAACTTTGATCAGCTCTCCTAAAAATTGGCTAGAAGTGCGACTCAGAGCTGTATATGGACAAAAAAACCTGGAGTGTTATACGGACAGAACTAGAACTGGAAAACTCTGCAGTGGAGCTGTTGAAGTGTGTTATTTTTTTGAACCTTATTTTTTTCATCTAAAAAATTCAATCCAAATTATCCTCTTAAAATATAAAGCAGTTTCCAACATTGCTAATGAACCATTAAAAAAGTGAATCTCTCGACTTTAAATGAAATATAAGAAGACACTTTTCTTCAAAAGATATGGAAAAATTGGTAGCAGGGTTGTGCTAATCAACTCTCCTAAAAAATTTGCTAAAAGTGCGACTTAGAGCTGTATACGGACAGAAACAGAACTGAAGCACTCTGCAGTGAAAGCGTCGAAGCGTGTTATTTTTTGAGACCTCATTTTTTTCATCCGCAACATTCAATCCAATAAAAATATAAAAAGAAACTTTTCTTCAAAAGATATGCCAATTTTGGTGGTGGGATTGTGTCCTGAACTGAAAGTTCTTTTATCGTTTGCTGAGGAATTTCAATAAAAAGTGTAAAAAGATGTGGAAAAAAATTATGGACTACCGTATTTCGAAATAAAACAAAAATTTCAAACTGTAATCAGCTCTTCTAAATAATTTGCTAAAAGTGTGACTCAGAGCTGTATACGGACAGAAACAGAACTTGAGCACTCTGCAGTGGAGGCGTCAAAGTGAAAAATTCAAAATTCTTTGAAACCTCATTTTTTTCATCTTCAACATTCAATCCAAATTCAACTTCTCTTGAGATATAAAACAGTTTCCAGCATTCCTATTCAACCATTAAAAAAGTGAATCCCTTGTCTTGAAATAAAATATAAGAAGACACTTTTCTTCAAAATATATGCCAAAAATTAGTAGTAGGGTTGTGTCCTGAACTGAAATTTCTTTTGTTGTTTGCTGCGGAATCTCAATAAAATGTGTAAAAGGACGTGGAAAAAAATTATGCACTACCGTATTTCGAAATTTAAAAAAAAATTTCAAACTTTAATCAGCTCTCCTAAAAAATTTGCTAAAAGTGCGACTTAGAGCTGTATACGGACAGAATAAAAAACCTAGAGTATTATACGGACAGAAACCGAACTGGAGCACTCTGCAGTGGAGCCGTCGAAGTGTGTTATTTTTTTAAACCTTATTTTTTTCATCTACAAAATTCAATCCAAATTCAACTCCTCTTGAAATATAAAGCAGTTTCCAACATTCCTATCAAATGAAATATAAAAAGAAGCTTTTCTTTAAAAGATATGCCAAAAATTGGTGAGTAGGATTGTGTCCTGAACTGAAAGTTCTTCTATCGTTTGCTGAGGAATTTCAATAAAAAGTGTAAAAGGACCTGGAAAAAAATTATGGACTACCGTATTTCGAAATTTTAAAAACATTTCAAACGTTGATGAGCTCTCCTAAAAAATTTGCTAAAAGTGCGACTTAGAGCTGTATATGGACAGAAAAAGAAACCTGGAGTGTTATGCGGGCAGAAGCAGAACTGGAGCACTCTGCAGTGGAGCCGTCGAAGTGTGTTTTATTTAAGCCTCATTTTTTTCATCTACAAAATTCAATCCAAATTCAACTCCTCTTGAAATATAAAGCAGTTTCAAACAATTCTATCAAATTATAGAAAAAAATTATGGACTACCGTATTTCGAAATAAAAAAAAATGTCACAATTTAATTAGCTCGTCTGAAAAATTTGCTGAAAGTGCGACTTAGAGCTGTATTCGGACAGAAACAGAACTGGAGCACTCTGCAGTGGAGCCGTCAAAGTGTGTTATTTTCAAAACTAATTAAAATTAATTAAAAATTAAAAAAATATTTGAACCTGATTCTTTTCATCTACAACATTCAATCCAAATTCAACTCCTCCTGGAATATAAAGCAGTTTCCAACATTCCTATCAAATGAAATGTAAAAAGAAACTTTTCTTTAAAAGATATGCCAAAAATAGGTAGTAGGATTGTGTCCTGAACTGAAAGTTCTTTTATCGTTTGCTGAGCAATGTCAATAAAAAGTTAAATGGACGTGGAAAAAAATTATGGACTACTGTATTTCGGAACAAAACGAAAATTTCAAACTTTAATCAGCTCTCCTAACAAATTTGCTGAAAGTGCGACTTAGAGCTGTATACGGACAGAAACAGAACTGGAACACTCTGCAGTGGAGGCGTCAAAGTGTGTTATTTTTTTAAACCTCATTTTTTTCATCTAAAATATTAAATCCAAATTCAACTCCTTTTGAAATATAAAGCAGTTTCCACCATTGCTATTAAACCATTAAAAAAGTGAATCCCTCGTCTCTAAATGAAATATAAAAAGACACTTTTCTTTAAAACATATGCCAAAAATTGGTAGCAGGGTTGTGTCCTGAACTTAAAGTTCTTTTATCGTTTGCTGCGGAATCTCAATAAAAAGTGTAAAAAGACGTGAAAAAAAATTATGGACGAAAGCGTGGACACATTTAATAGGGTCTGGGGAACATTTCGAGTGAAATCTGAGTTTAAAAAATTGGCGTTATCCTCGTCATCAAAATGAAGTTACCGTGTCGGAGGATTTACGTTGTTGGATCTTTTCTTATTATACGACCGTACAGGAGATCATTGCCCAATATCGTGGAGTCTGATAAGCCTGGTGTATGCGTCCACGGCAATTATATGCATTTTATAGTGGCGTCGAGCACTTCGCCAAGCGTAATCGCATGATCTGCTCCGCACTCTTGGGCACTCTTGGGCACTCTTGAGCTCTTTCATGGACTCGACAGACACCTAAGTCCTAAGGGACCATCCATAAACTTCCTTCGCAATTTTGGGCTATTTTTCACCCCCCCCCCCCACCCTGTCTCGTTAACCAAAGAGTAACATTTTTAATAAAAAAAAACGAATTTTTTCGAAGACAGTTGAATTTTCAAAGAAAAAGTTCATTTTCAACCAAGAAAGATGACTTTCTCATCATAACAGATGAATATTCAATCTAAACGAACGAATTTTCAACAAAACGGTTGAATGTTCAACCGGAAAAGATGACTATAAAAATAGTTGAATTTTCAAGCTAAGATGTATTTGCAACCAAATGGTTGAATTCTGAAAGGAGAATTATTAAAATTTAACCAGAAGCAGTTTAATTTTTTTAATGAAACGTTGAATTTTCAGCAAGGAAGTTCATTTTCAACAAAGAAAGATGAATTTTCAACCAGTTTAATTAAACGAAAAAAAATGTGTTTTTAAACAAATAGTTGAATTCTAAACCAAATAGAAGAATTTCCAATCAATAATTAATTCAATTGAATTTAAAAAAAAAAAAAATCCTTAACCAGTGGATTCAACCAAAAAATACGATTTTTTTAAAAATTGTTGAACTTTAAAGCAAAAAAGACGAATTATCTACATAAAATTAGAATTTTAAACCCGAAAATATGATTTTCAAACAAAAAAATTATTATTTCCAACAACAATTTTCGACCAAATAATTCAATATTAATAAGAATAATAGATAAATTTTTAATTAAGTAGTTGACTTTTCAACTAAAAACATGAATTTTCAACAAAATATTCAATTTTCGAACCAAATAGTTTAATTTTCTACAGAATAACTTAATTTTCTACCAAATTGTTGAATTTTCAAGGAAAAAATATGGCTTTATCAAAATAGTAGAATTTTTAACCCACAAAGATGCATTTTCAACCAAATAGTCGAATTAAAAAAAAGTAATTAAAATTCAATCAATCAGAGTTGAATTTTCGACAAAAAAATTTATTTTCAACCAAGAAAGATGAGTTTTCTACCATAAAAGATGAATTTTCAAAACAGTTGAATTCAACGAAAAAATGTATTTTTATACGAATAGTTGAATTTTCAATCAAGAATGATGAATTTTAAACCAAATAGTGAAATGGTGAAATGGAATTGTCTAATATTCATTAAAAAAAATTAATTGAAAAAACGAATATTTACCCAGTTGAATTTAACCAAAAAAAAAAAGGAATTTTTAACAAAATTGTTAAACTTTCAAGCCAACCAGACGAATTATCTACATAGAAGTACAAATTTAAACCTGAAAATATTATTTTTCAACAACAAAAAGTCAATTTTCTACCAAATAATTCAATTTTTATAGATAGAAAAAGTTAAGTTTTTAATAAAATATTTGACTTTTCAACCAAAAACATGAATTTTCAAGAAAATATTTAATTTTTAAACCAAATAATTTAGTTTTTTACCAAATTGTTGAATTTCTAAGCCAAAAAAGATGGATTCATCCAAATATTTGAATCTTTAACCCACCAAGATGCATTTTCAACTAAATGGTCGAATTTAAAAAAAGAAAAAATTAATAAAATTCAATCAGAATTAGTTTCATTTTCAACAAAAAAAGTTTATTTTCAACCAAGAAAGGTGACTTTTTCACTATAAAAGATGAATTTTCAACCAGTTAAATTCAACGAAAAGAAGAACATATTTTTAAGAAAATAATTGAATCCTCAACCGAATGGATGAATTTTCAATCAAGAATGATAAATTTCAATCTAAATAGTGGAATGAAGGAATGGAATCGTCAAATTTTCATTCAATAAAAATTAATTCCCAAAAATAAAAAAATAATTTTCTACTAGTTGAATTCAACCAAAAATACGAATTTTTAACAAATACTTGATTTTTGAACTTATGAAAAAAGGTTATTTTCAAACAAAATAGTTTGTTTTTGTACCAAATGAAGGAATTTTCAAACAAAATTTATTAAAATTCTACAGAAAATAGCTGAATTTCCAAACTAAAAAGTAGTATTTAAAAAAAAGTTCATTTTCAGCCAAGAAAGATGACTTTTTTACCATAAAAGGTTATTTAAAAAAATTAATTTTCAACCAGAAAAAAACAAAACAATTTCCAGCAAAATAGTTATATTTTCAACAAAAGAGATCAATTTTCAGCTAAAATGATGAATCTTGAAAAAATAAATTTTCTACAAAAGAGTTCAACCCAGAAGATGATATTTAACTCTGAAAATCAAATTTCTACAAATGAATAGTTAAACTTTCAACTGAGGAGGTGAATTTTAAATAAATATGAATTTTTCACAATCTAATTCAACTTTCAAACAAATAGTTTAATTTTCCACAAAAAAAGGATAAATTTTCAACCAAATAGATAAATTTGTAATCAAAAAGTTGAATTCTCAATCAAGTAGATGAATTTTCAACCAGAAAAATGAATTTTCAACAAAATACCTGAATTTTCTACCAAACAGTTGATTTTTTCAATTATAAAATATAAATTTTCAACAAAAACTGCAATAGTTAAATTTTCAGATAAGAAAATTAATTGTTCACTTAAACAAAACTAATTTTGAACAAAATTGTTGAATTTTGAAACGAAAATATGATTTTTCAACATAAGAGTTAATTGTGTACTAAATAGTTAACTTGTAATAAAAACAGTTTGTTTTTTAAATAATAGTTAAATCCTGAACCAAAAAGATGAATTTTCAACAGACAAGATTAATTTTCTATGACAAAAGATGAATTTCCAACCAGTTAAATTAAACGAAAAAAATTACGTTTTACAAAAATGTTAAATCCTCAACTGAAAAGATGAATTTCCAATGAAAAATGATGAATCTTAAACCAAAAAGGTGGATTTTCAACTGAAAAATGACTCTTTTGAGTTAAAAATGGAATCAGAAATTTTCAGTTAAAAAAATTAATTTTCAAAAAAAAAAAAAAAAAAAATTTCAATCACCTGAATTCAACGAAGAAAAACTAATTTTCAACAAAATACCTAAATACTTAACCAAAAAGATAAATTTTTAATGAATAAGATAATTTTCCAACCAAAAATACTAATTTTCAACAAAATACATTGATTTTCTATCAACAGTTGAATTTTCATTCCGAAAATATAACTTTCGACAAGAAGTTAATTTTGTACCAAATGGTTTAATTTTTATAAAAGATTGTTGAATCGTTAACCAAATATTTTAGTTTTCAACCAAAAATATAAATTTTCAACAAAAAAGTTATTTTTCATACTAAATAATTTAAGTTTCTACGAAAAGGTTTAATTTACATGCCAAAAAGACAAATTTCCTACAAAAAAGTTGACTTTTTGACCTGAAAATATGAATTATCAACAAAGGTAATGAATTGTTAACAACAAAATTAATTTTTTTTAAAGTAGTGTAACTTGAAAACATGTATTTGATTTTTCAAAAAAAAAAAAATATGAATTCTCAACGAAACATGTAATAGTTGATACTAAAAAAATATATTTTAATTAATTTTGTTCTGAAAAAAAGATCTTCTCTTTTCGCTCCGCTGAGAATCGAACGACAGAACTTCCGATTGCCGGTCGGGCGCTTTCCCATTAAGCTACTAGAGAAATCGAGAGAATAAACTTTTTTCAGAAAATACACGCATTATTTTGCTAGTTGGTACAAGTTAAATTTTTCAAGAAATCTCTATTATCATCCGAGAATAACATACATTTTTTAAGTCTTTTCATACTAGATGGAGATATAAATGAAAAATTATTTTAATCAATTTTTTGTTGAAAAAAGATCTTCTAAAGAAAAATCTAAATCTTCTTCTATCTTTAGAAGATCTTTTTTCAGAAAAAAATTAATTAAAATAATTTTTAATTTATATCTCCATCTAGTCTGAAAAGACGTTAAAAATTACTGTTATTCTCTGATGATAATACAGATTCCTTGAAAAATTTAAATTGTACCACCTAGCAAAATAATGCGTGTATTTTCTGAAAAAAGTTTCTTCTCTGGATCTCTCCAGTAGCTCAATGGGAAAGCACCCGACCGGCAATCGGAAGTTCTGTGGTTCGATTCCCAGCGGAGTGAAAAGAGAAAATCTTTTTTTAGAAAAAAATTAATTAAAATAATTTTTAATTCATATCTCCATCTAGTCTGAAAAGACGTTAAATATTTCTGTTATTCTCTGATGATAATACAGATTCCTTGAAAAATTAAAAAAAAAACTATTTTCAACTAAAATGATGAATATTTAACAACAATAAAAAATAAATTTTCAATAAAAGTGTTCAACACTAAACGCAAAAGATGAATTTTTTAACCAAGAAGATTAATTTTCTAAAAGTGGAATAGTTTAATTTTCAACAAGTAAAAATATTAAAAATTACGATTTTTTGGGGTATTTTTCTTTGTCTTTCAAAAATTTTGAAATTTTAATAATTCCTTAGTACATCAGGAACCGAGGCAAATAGTCTGTTAGAAAAATTATGCCGAATGGAAGTCTCTAAGTAGCAAAAAAAAAATTATTTATTTCCAATTGCCTATCAAAAACTCAAAAAAAAAATGATGGTCCAAACAATTTTTGATTAATTTGTTGCTACGAATAAAGAAATCAATTTAATAATGAAGGACATTTTTAGACTTCTTTGCTGTTTTTGACTTAAACATTTTTGATGCAACACTTAGAATCATTCGATTAAACTCTTTTAGTTTTCACTATTTTAAAAAAAAAGCCTTTTTTCAGACCACTTTAATCTTTATGTTATAATGTAAAAGGTATTTGAATAATATAAGATTTTATAAGACAGCATGGCTCAGGTGGTAGCATGCTCGGCTCAAGACGCAGTACGTCAGTTGAGTTTCCACGCTGTCGTGGGTTCAAATCCCAGTGAGACAAAGTGAAATTTCAAACTTTTTCACGAAATTATTCACCTTTGTCATTGGTTGTTTATCTATTGTGATACATGCTAACTACAGATACAATTATGTAATGCTCAACTGTTTTCCTTGAAATTTTTTTTCGTATTTTCTACTCCTTTTCGGTGACCACATTTTTATAACACAAAAGAGGGTTTGGCACTGTTTGACCTATTTTTTTACTATTTTGGGACGACTGAAAAATCCCAAAAAATGAAATTCCCAACAATGTAAGATTCCCGAATAATAAAATTGCCGAAATTATGAAATTGCCGAAATAAAAAATTCGCGAATTTGAAAATTTCCGAATAATGAAATTCCCAAACAGTTTTTAATATTACCGAATTCTTAAATTTCCGAATAATAAAATTCCCGACAGAAAATTCCCGAATTTAAACAATAAGAAGAATGGTTTTTCAATAACTATCATTTATTTATTAAAAATAGAATAATTATATATTTTTATCAACGAAATTTTTATTATTGTTCAAAGTTTTTTATTATTGTTGTTTGAATTTAAATAACAATTATTGTATACAAATTTTATAAAAAACAATTTTAAAAACATGTGCGCCTCGAACGAAAAAAAAATTTTGCTTAAACTTTATTCTAACCTGATAACATTCTCTAAACAAATTTTGCAGGATTTAATTCATTACTGATTTACCTCAAAATTAAAAAAATAAAAATAAAAAATTTTTTAATTAAAATTTTGATTTTCGAAAACGTTTTTTCTAATTTTTTAAAAATACGATGCACATTTCCAAACAAAATTTTTCACCTAGAAATATTTTTTTTTCAATTATAGTTATTTTAATTCAAAGAATAATTTTTAAAAACTTTGAATAATCGAAAAAAAATCTTTGATAAAAATTTTTGATTATTATATTTCAAATGAATGAATGAAATTTATTAAGAACAATTTTTTAAATTGTTTAAATTCGGGAATTACGTTATTTTAATTTTCAAAATATTGAAAAGAATTTAAAACATTTCAAGGGATCTCTAATATTTTCACAAGATTTCAAATATTTCCAAGGAACCGAGGCAAATAGTCTGTTATCAAAATTATGCTAAAAAAATCATGCTGAATGGAAATCTCTAAGTAGCCAAAAAAAATTAATGATTTCCAATTGCCTATGAAAAACTCAAAAAAAAAGATTCAATTTTTTTCTCATAACTCTAATACATGTCTAAAATTATGATCCAAAAAATTGGATAATGGATAATGGAACTAATGGATTTAAAAGGATTTTCAAAAATTTCAAGGGATTTTAAAGGCGTATTAAAGATTTCATGTAATTTTTTATGGGGTCTCAGAGGATTTCAAAGATTTAAACATTTTTAAAGGAATTTAAAAAAATATTTATTAAAGATAGTTTATTTAAAAATATTGCAAAGAATTTCATAAGATTTTAAAGAATGTAGCAAGATAATAAAAAAATGTTAAGAGATTTAGAAATTTTTAAGCAATTTTAAATGATTTACCTAAGATTTCAGAAGATTTTAAAGGTTTAAAGGAATTTTACAATATTTGTGGTATCCATAGGATTTTAAAAGAAATTGAAAAATTCCATAAAATTTAAGGAACTTGTATAGATTTCAAGGGATTTGAAAAAAATTTAAGAGTTTTTCAGGGATTTCAGAGGATTTCAACATAATTCAAGAATTTAAAAAATATTTCAATGGATTTCAAAGATTTCAAGGAATGTCAAAGATTTAGAGTATTTTAAAAGATTTTAAGGAGTTTAAGAAAATATCAAAGATTTAAAGAGATTTAAAAGATTTTGTTGGATCTCAAAGATTTTAGAATTTTTTTAAGAATCTTGAAATATATTAGAAATTTCAAGATGTTTTTCGGGATTTTACTCGATTTTTGTGCGATTACTAGCGATTTCAGAAGATTTAAGTAATTTAATTAATTTCAAGGGAGCTCAAAAGATTTTAAGGAGTCCAACGGATTTCTAGAAAACTTTATGGAATTAATGAAATAAAATTTCAAGAGATTATTGAGTTTATAGTAAAAAATTAATCTATTTTTGTGAAAAATTTTATTAATTGTTGCAAAATTTAATTATTTTTTTGACAATGCAACAAATTTGTTGTGAATTCCTCCTTTTGGTTAAAAATTCAACGGTCTTGTTGAAAATTCATCTTTTTGGCTTAAAAATTTAATTTGATTGAAATTTTTGTACTTTTTTGGTTTGAAAATTCATCTCTTTTCGTAAAAATTTCATCTTTTTGGCTAAAACTGAAACTTTTTTGTTGAAAATTGATCTGTTCGGTGGAAAATTCACATTTTTAGGTGAAAAATTCGAATTTTGGCTCAAAAATTCAACAGTTTGGTAGAAATCATTGAACTATTTGGTCAAAATTTGAAATTTTTTTTTTAAATCCTCTTTTTTAGTTAATGATTCATTTTTTCAGTTATAAAGAAATTTCTCATTTTGGAAATTCAACTTTTTTACTGAATTTTTTTTGTTGCTGAAAATGAATTTTTTTAACTGAAAATGTCCCTATTCCATTTTTTATTTGAAATTTATCTTTTTTATTTGAAAATTTAGCTATTTGGTTAAAAATTCGTGTATTCTATTAAAAACTCATCTTTTTTAGTATAAAATTATTCCTCTTGGTTCAAAATTTAACTACTTGGTTGAAGGTTAAATTCCTATATTAAACATTTTTTTTTTTATGAAGATTCATCATTTTAGTTGAAAATTAAACTATTTTGTTAACAAAATTTTTTTTAACTGTTCTATTTCAAAATTAAACTATTTGGTTCAAATATCAACTGTTCGATATTTTTTTCAATTAATCTTTTTTAGTTTAAAAATTCAACTATTTGGTGAAAATTTATTTATTTTGTTGAAAATTCGTCTTTTTGGTAGAAAATTAATCTTCTTGGTTGAAAATTTATCTTTCTTAGTGTAAATTAAATTATTTGGTTGAAAATGCGACTACTTTGTAAAAAACTTTTATTTTGGCATGAAAATTCAAAATTTTGAATTAATTTTGTTTTTCTTTATTGACTGAAAATTCATATTTTTTAGTAGAAAATTAATCACCTCGATTGAACATTCGACTATTTGGATAAAAATTTACATATTTTGTTCAAAATTCATCTTTTTGGTAGAAAATTAATCTTTCTGGTTTAAAACTTATCTTCTATAGTGAAAATTAAATTATTCAGATAAAAATTGAAATGTTTTGTAGAAACCTCGTATTTTGGGTCAAAAATTCAATATTTCGGATGAATTTCTTTTATTTTATTGACTGAAAAATCTTTTTTGGTTAAAAATTCCACTCTTGTTGAAAATTCATCTTTTTGATTTGAACATCTCTTTTGTGTCATCTTTTTTGGTTAAAACTGCAACTATTTATTTGCAAATCCGTTTTTTTTTATTGAATTTAACTGTTTTTGATTTAACATCAAAATATATTTGGTTGAAATATGAACTTCTCTATTTTTCGTACAGTATTCATCTGTTATGTTTGAAAATTTAACTACTTTGTTGAAAATTGTGTTTTTGTTTTGTTTAAAAATTAATTTTCTGAACTTGAAATATAACTATTCGGTTAAAATATCAACTATTCGATCTTTTTATTATTTAAATTAACCTTTTTTTTTTGTTTGAAAATTCAACTATTTGGTTAACTATTTCTATATTTTATTTAAAATTCATCTTTTCAGTAGAAAATTAATCTTCTTGACTAAAAATTCATCTTTGTTAGCAAAAATTAAATTAGTTGATCTAAAATCAAATTGTTTTGTAGCAACCTCATATTTTTCGAGAAAATTTTTTTTTTTGGTAGAGAAGTAATCTTCTTGATTGAAAATTTAACTATTTGGTTTAAAATTTCTGTATTTTCTTGACAATTCTTCTTTTTAGTTAAAAATTAATCTTTCTGGTTGAAAATTAATCTTTTTTAGTGAAAATTAAATTATTTCGTTAAAAATTCAATTGCGGTCTTGATGTACCTTTTTTAGAAGTTAATTTACGATGAAATTGATCGCAGTATCTTGCAACTATTTTATTGCAATGACTCATGCAAATTTCGAATCCTTCTACCCTTAAAATCATTTAATATCTGGAAAAAAGGTTTACTGCATCGTTATAATTCAACACGAACTTTTTCAGTTCTTTGCCGCCCATGACCACAACCACCATGGTCCACTTAAAACGCGATCGAGAAGCGAGGAGTGCGCAGTTGCCAACCGCGCACTCCTTTACGTCACGATAACTTATATTTCTGTTACCATTCAGGAATTTTAGTAAACTGTTTATAATTTTCAGATACCGTTTCTAAATGTTAATAAAAATTTACTAAATTTACCATAGGGACCTTACGTGGTTCAAAATTTCAGATAAAAAAATCTACGTAATTTATGCATGGCCCCTAAACAGTAAAATTTTTTTCAACATTAACTTTTTGTACATGATTCAAAGGATCGTGTTAAACTCATCGTCCATATTTTCCATTCAAAGGACCGCCTCTTCCAAACCTTAATTTTTATAATTCCTTTTAGTGGATGAATTAAGGAAATCGCCAGTTTGGTCCTAAGGACTGAAACTGAGGTGATTTGTGCTTATGTTGTATCCCGAAAACTTTTTCCCCAAGGAGGTTGGTGTCTTTCTGATGGTATATGGTATATGCATATATATATCCAGGTAGAGTGTATAGAGGCGCGAGTGGACCGGGACCTCGTATAATATCCGAGGTGTTAGGCACCCATGCCACGGTGTCGTCGGCGTGTCGTATAGAAGCGTGGGCGTGCGTTTTATATTCATCCCGAGGTATCATTTTCACGAAGGAAGCTTTAAAAACACGCGCAGTCGAATAAATAATGTCGCCCGTCTCAAACTCTTATCCCGAGGTCGTCGGGCGCGCTTATAAATAAGAGCCTGCGCTATGTGCCATCTTCTTCTTTTGCTGGACTACGTCCTGCGCTCCACACACACACGTTTCTTCACACACGTTTCTTCACACGCGTCTCTTCACACACGTTTCTTCACACACGTCTCTTCACACACGTTTCTTCACACACGTCTCTTCACACACGTCTCTTCACACACGTTTCTTCACACACGTTTCTTCACGCACTTTTTCACACACATATCGAACGTAGTTTTGCCCCCCCCCCCCCCTAACCAGAAAAGTAACGTAGCCCAAAATGATCTCAAAACATAGTAAAGAGCTGAAGATAGAAAGTGATAGAAGGGGTAATAATAGAGGAATGAATTTTTTCAATAATTGATGTAAATACTGTCTTAAATGCAATATAAAACGCAATTCAAATTCCTCAGATTTCAAGTCGAAATATATATTTGTTTTTTAACAAAAGAGATTCAGTTTCTAACCAAAAAGACGATTCTTCAACAAAATATATTAATTTTCCACCAAATAGTTGAATTTTCAACTTGTAAAGGATAAATTTCTAAATAAAAATGGAATATTGCAATTCTCAGATGAAGCAATTTAATTTATAACTAAAAAAAAAATTTACGCTAAAAAATTGAAATTTTCAAGCCACAAAAACGAATTTTTCGAAGACAGTCATAAACCAAATAGTTGAATTTTCAACCAGAAATGGAATGGACAAATTTTCAGTTTGAAAATTAATTTCCAATATAACAAAAAAAGAACGAATTATCAACTATTTTAACTCAACAAAATAGACAAATTTTTATCCAAATAGTTGAATCCTCAACCAAAAAAATGAATTTTTAACAAACAAGCCTTATTTTCTAAGCAAAAAGATAAGTTTTCGATAAAATTCATTGATTTGCTACCAAATAATTGAATTTTCCACTTATAAAGAAGCAATTTCAAACTAAAAATGGAATAGTGAAATTTTCAGATAAAAAAATTAATATTGAAAAAAAAACTAATTTTGTACGAAAATTTAAATTTCCAATTAGAGCTGAATCTGAAAAAAATGAGTTTTTAACAAAAGAGTTCAACTTTGAACCAAATATTTGAATTTTCAACTAAAGAAGATGAATTTTGAAAAAAATAGTTAAATTTTTATTCAAAAAAGTAAATTTCCAACAACAAGATTAATGTTCCACCAAAAAACATGAGTTTTCAACAAAATACATCAACTTTAAATAAAATTCTTGAGTATTTAAGCCCAAAGGAGGAATTATTTACAAAACAGTTGAATTTTTAACCCGAAAATACGATTTGAAAAACAAGTTAATTTTTTACAAAATAGTCAAATTTTCATAAAATATAGTTTAATTTTCAACAGAAAAGTTCATTTTCAACATAGAGTTGTTTAGCTTTAAACCAATTGCATAATTTTTAACCAGGAAGATTAATTTTTAACAAAAACATGAATTTTCTAAACAAAAAGAACGAATTTTAAATAAAATACATTAATTTTATACCAAATACTTAAATTTTCAACTTATAAAGGATACATTTTTCAATAAAAATGGAATAGTGCAATTCTCAGATGAAGCAATTTAATTTATAACTAAAAAAAATTGACCCCAAAAAATTGAAATTTTCAAGTCACAAAAAAGAATTTTTCGAAGACAGCCATAAACCAAATAGTTGAATTTTCAATCAAAAAATATATTTTTTGAACCAAAAATGGAATGATCAAATTTTCAGTTTGAAAATTAATTTTAAAAATAACAAAAAAATGAATTGTCAACTATTTTAACTCAACAAAATAGGCGAACTTGGATCCAAATAGTTGAATCTTCAAAAAAAAAATGAATTTTCAGCGAAGAAGCCTTATTTTCTAAACAAAAAAAATAAGTTTTCGACAAAATACATTGACTTGCTACCAAATAATTGAATTTTCCACTTATAAAAAAGAAATTCCCAACTAAAAATGGAATAGTGAAATGTTCAGATAAAAAAATTAATGTTGAAAAAAAAAATAATTTTCTACAAAAAAGTTAAATTTCCAATTAGAGGTGAATCTTAAAAAAAATAATTTTTAACAAAAGAGTTCAACTTTTGACCAAGTAGTTGAATTTTCAACCAAAGAAGATGAATTTTGAAGAAAATAGATTTTCAACCAAAAAGATAAATTTTCCACCATCAAGATTAATTTTACACCAAAAAACACGAGTTTCCAACAAAATACATCAATTTTAACAAAGTTTTTGTGTTTTAAAGCCCAAAGGACGAATTATTTACAAAACAGTTGAATTTTCGACCGGAAAATATGAATTTTCAATTAAAATGATGATTTTTCAACCAACAAAATGAATTTTTTAAAGAGTAAGTTAACGTTAAACAAAGTATTTGATTTGTCAACCAAAATGGATAAATTTTTAACTAACAAGATTAATTTTTGATAAAAAAGAGGAATTTTCAACAAACTACATGAATTTTCAACCAGAAAAGATCAGTTTTCAATAAAAAATGGAATAGTAACATGTTTAGTTAAAAAATGAATTCTCAATTTAAAAAAAGTATTTTCAACAAAATAGATAAATTTTTAACCAAAGCGATAAATTAAAATGATGAATATTTAAACAAAATTAATTTTCAACAAAAGAGTTCAACATTCAACCCAAAAGATGATTTCTTAAACAAGAAGATTGATAGATAAACTAAAAAATAATAATTTTTTAACAAAAATTGTAGTATTTGATTATTCAACCAAAAAAGTTGAAATCAACCAAAAAAGACAAATTTTCAACAAAACAGTTAAACTTTGAATCAAAGAGATAAATTTTGAATAAAAAAATTGACTTCTTAACAAAATTGTTCAACTTTGAACCAAGTAGTTGAATTTTCAATTTAAAAAGATAAATTTTCAATAAAAAATCAAATCAACAAAAACAAAACTAATTTTCAAGCAAAAGACGAATTTTCAAGCAAGAAAAACAATTTTCTACCAACAAAATTTATTTTCAACTGAAAATATACATTTTTGGAACAAGAAAAAAAAATTTTAAACCATAGAAATAAATTTCTAACAAAAATGGATGGATTTTCAAAGAAGCATAATTTTCTACCAAAAAAGATGAATTTTCAACTGAAAAAGATAAATTTTCAAGCAAAAGAAAAACGAGTTTTCAAAGAAATAGTTATATTTTCAGTAAAAAAATAATTTTTCAACAAAAAAGATAAAATTTTGAACAAAAAGATTAATTTTCAACGAAGAGAGACAAATTTTCATTTAAATTAATAGATTTTTAACCGAATGGTTGATTTTTCAACTAAAAAGATCAATTTTGAATCAAAACTGAAATAGGTAAATTTGCATTCAATTAATTTGAAAAAAAATCAATTTTGAACAGAATAGTATTTAAATTTTCAATTCTTTGGTTGAAAATTTATTTTTTTTTTTGCCAGAAAATTAAACTGTTGCATTTTTGGTTAGAAAAGCTTTTTAGTTGAAAATTCAATTTTTTATGTGAAAATTTATCTTTTCCATTTTTGGTTGAAAATTTATTTTTTTTAGTTGAAATTTTTGACAAAAAAAAACATTTAAGAAAATGGTTTAATTTTCAGCAAAATAATAGAATAATCATCCAAACACAATAATTTTTACCCAAATGAGATGAATTCCGTACCAAAAATATAATAAGCAGTAGACTTTATAACGAAAATTAATTGAATTTTCTTATTAATTTCTATTAATTTAGTTCATATTTGAGTGAAAAAAACGATAAAAATGGCGAAAAGGGTAAGTTTCTGAAAAACGGAAAAAAACATTCTTAAAAAAATGGGAAAAGAGGGGCCATCTTTCGAAAAATTTTCAAAATTTGTTAATAATTATTATCAGGAAACGTACTAAATGTTATCTAAGTTCGCAACGTTACTTCCACTGACCCACTGAGTTTCAAAATTTAACTAATTTGTAGAAAATTGACTTTTTCTTTGAAATTCATTTTTTTTGCTTTGAAAAGTTAACTGAAACCTTTTTGGATGAAAAATCAACTATTTTTCCTTAATTTGTCTTTCCTAAATAAGAATACAACTATTTGGTTAAAAATTCAACTGTTTGGTTGTAAATTCGTATTTTTGGGTTAAAAATTCAAGTATCTTCATAGAAAATTTACTTCTTATTAAAAACTCATATTTTGAAAAACGAGAAAAGGGTGAATTCCTTTAAAACAGAGAAAAAAAGAAGAATTCTTTATTATTAGGAAACGTACTAAATTTTATCTAAGTTCGTAACGTAATTTATGAATTCGATACTGACTATCAATGTTTTCAATATGAAATTTTGAAAGATTTAATATTGAAATTTTGAAATTGTGCTCACATTTTTCATATTTGAATTCACAACTATAACAATGTGAAATTTTAAATTAAAAATCATCAAAAATTAAGAAATTTCCAACCAAATGTTTTCGGATGAACTTTTGAATTAGAAAAATTTAAGGTTTAACGTCTCAAAAATTAAAATATTTTAGAGTTGCTCATTGAAAACTCTTATTTTAAATTGAAATGATAGAAAGGACACCGCACAAAATGTATTGAAAAACAGGTCTCGGTGGATTTTGATAATTTTTTGATATTCTGTAGAACATGACCCCCTGAACAAAAAATCATAATGACAAAACCCCGAAAAATGGACAGATTTTCATCTGCACCGCGCCAAAAGTACCCAGTAGCCTCCATGTAGCGTGAATGCTGGTCTAAAAGGGTACCTTTGGCGCGGTGCAGACGAAAATCTGTCCATTTTTCGGGGTTTTGTCAGAAGGATTTTTTGTTCGCGGGGCCATGAACTACAAAATGTCACAGTTGCAGAGTGCTAAGTGTTTTCAGTGAGCTTCGCGCCAATAGCTTCTATGTAGCGTGAATGCTGGTCTGAAAGGGTACTTTTGGCGCGGTGCAGATGAAAATCTGTCCATTTTTCGGGGTTTTGTCATTATGATTTTCAGTTCGGGGGGTCATGTTCTACAAAATATCAAAAAATTATCAAAATCCACCTAGACCTTTTTTCAATACATTTTGTGCGGGGTCCTTTGAAAGATAATACGTAAAGTGATTAAATATATTTTTTCACTAAAAAATGTGATTTGTGTCAACAAAAAACCACTGACATTCTCACTGTTTACTAAAAGAATTTTTAATATTGTGAACATATAAATTTTAATTATTCTAAAAAAATTGAAAATTATAAGCTTTCTAATTCGGAACCTTCAAAATGAATAAATTTAAAGTTGAAGGGTTAAAAATTGAACAATACCAAACTTTGTTTTAAACAAAGCGTTCTTGAATTAGGATTTTGAAACTAAGTCGTTAAAAATGATTAATTTTCAAATTGTGCATCACGCTTTGTAAAATAATTCTTTGTCATCTAAAGTGCAAAATAAATAACTTGAAAATCAATGAAAATGAAAATAAATTAATTAATAAATGGTTGATTATTATAAATAATTTATATCCGAATAATTTGATTATCGTTATTTTCAATGACCCCCCCCCCCCCAATTGGTAACGTTTATGGATGACCTCTAAGAGTTTTAGTTGAAGTCACGTAAGTCTGTGAAATTTGAGAAATATGTCTGTGTGTGTGTGTGAATGGAATATACTTCGTCACACGCTAAATGCCCGGCAGGTATGCCTAGGAAGATCTCTATCTGGTGTGAAGGAACGCGATGATTTGGGCCTGTCGTCGTGTAAAAGAAATCTCATTATCGAGCTCGCACGCGAAACCTCCACTCAACGTGAACCAGCAAAGTGGGCACCATGTGTGAAATTGATCGGATTAAGTATGCCCGAGGCGTGGAAATCACTTTTTTTCAAAATATTATTACTTTTTCATCACGAACCATTTCATCTTGATGTTTGAAGGAGATCGGATTTTGTAATACTTTTTCAGATTTCAGTTTGAATTTCTTTATGATCGGAGGGGATTCGTAAACGGTCATTTTTGTTTTGTACAACATTTTCAGAATTTAAAAATATTCTGAAGAATTATATATAAAAAGAATACTTTTTTTTACATTATTTCTACTATAATATATTAATTTTAAGAAATTAAAAATATCATAAGCAGAAAATTCCATAGTAGAAATAATGTAAAAAAAGTATTCTTTTTATATATAATTCTTCAGAATATTTGTAAATTCTGAAAATTTTGTACAAAACAAAAAAAACAGTATTAAAGTATAAAGTAGAGTTATTCACTATGTTCATTTATAATAATGATCTTAACTGATATCATGATGAAAGAGAAAACATTATAAAATAGTTTCCGATAATTTATTTAATTTTGTAAAATGTCAGTTTAACATCGTTCTCATAAATATTTCTTTACAAGATTTGGCATTTCATCCTTATTATAATTAATACTTTGGATGTAAATTTGAAACAATTGAAATCGGGTAATATCTTCTGTTCTCTTTCTTAAATTTACAATTAAAAAATTAAAAAAAAAAAATTTGCCTTATTTAAAATTTTTTGAAAATATACAAAAACATGTTTTTTGGATTGATTCGAACCTGAAATTGAGTCAGCTTGAACCAAAGAAACATGTTATTATTTTTTATCCATGGGAAACATTTTTGTCGTGGTGTTTATAACGTTCGAAAATCGCAAAAAAAGATATGAAATCCCAAAAATCATAATTTACGACAAACATTTTTTTCCGAAAAATAAAAATAAAAAAATGTTTCTTTGGTTCAAGCTGAATAAATTTCAGTTTCGACATATTGAACTTTTTTTCAAATGTGTGCATATGACTCAAACTGAGCAAGAAATTTATTTTTAACTTTCGCCATTTTAAATTTTCAACGAGTAAGATAATTTTTGAAGAAAATAGTTGAATTGTTGAATTAAGAACATCAGTTTTTAACCAAAAATCGAATAGTTATATTTTCGTTTCAACAAATTAATTTTCAATTTAAAAAAACTGAATTTTCTCCCAAATTGTTGAATTTTGAAGCTTTAATGAAGAATTTTCTACAATGCAGTTGATTTTTCAACACGAAAATATGAATTGATAATTAAAAAGTTAATTTCCAACCAAGCATTACAATTGTTAGTTAAAAAACCTACTTTTTAACAAACAAGACAAAACTTTAACTAAAATGATGAATTTTAACTGAGAAATGAATTTTTAACAACCGTTTTTCCATGTTTATCGTTTTTTCGCTTCAATATGAACTAAATTAATAGAACCTAATAAGAAAATTCAATTAATTTTCGTTAAAAAGTCTACTACTTATTATATTTTTGATACAGAATTCATCTCATTTGGGTAAAAATTCTTGTGTTTGGTTGATTATTCTATTATTCTGTTGAAAATCAATCCATTTCGTTAAAACGTTTTTTTTTGTCAAAAATGTCATCTGAAGAAAAAAAATTTCAACCAAAAATGGAAAAATTAAATTTTCACATAAAAAATTGAATTTTCAACTAAAAGGATAAATTTCTAACCAAAAATGAAACAGTTAAATTTTCTGGCAAAAACAAATAAAATAAGAAAATTGAATTTCCAACAAAATAGTTAAATTTTCAACCAAAGAATTGAAAATTTAAATACTATTCGGGTGAAAATTAATTTTTTTAATTAATTGAATGCAAATTTACCTATTTCAGTTTTGCTTGAAAATTCATATTTTTGGCAGAAAATTATTCTTCTTGTTTTAAAATTCATCTATTTTTGTAAAAAATTTATTTCTATGGTTTAACATTTTTTTTCTTGTTCAAAAAATTCATATTTTTAGTTGAAAATAAATTTTTTTGGTAGGAAATTATTTTTCTTGCTTGAAAATTCATCTTTTGCTTGCGAATTAGTTTTGTTTTTGTTGATTCGATTTTTTATTGAAAATTTATCTTTTGAAATTAAAAAGTCAACTACTTGGTTGAAAGTTTAACCACTTTGTTGAAGAGTCAATTTTTTTTATTCAAAATTTATCTCTTTGATTCAAACTTTGACTGTTTTGTTGAAAAATGATATTTTCTAGTTGAAAATTCATGTAGTTTGTTGAAAATTCGTCTTTTTTTACAAAAAATTAATCTCATTTGTTGAAAATTCATCCATTTTTGTTGAAAAATCAAATACTTTGTTTAACGTTAACTTACTCTTTAAAAAATTCATTTTGTTGGTTGAAAAATCATCATTTTAATTGAAAATTCATATTTTCCGGTCGAAAATTCAATCAACTATTTTCTAGAAAGTTTGTCTTTTCGGCTTTAAAATTCAATAATTGAGTGGAAAATTAAACTATTAGGTTAAAAATAAACTTTTTTTGATGAAAATTTATATTTTTGGTAAAAAATTAAACTATTTGGTTAAAAATCGAACTATTTTTATGAAAATTTAACACTTTGGTAGAAAATTACCTTGTTTGTTAAAAAATCGTATTTTTTCTTTGAAAATTTAACTGCTTTGCAGATAATTCCTCCTTTTGACTTTTAAATTCAACAATTTTATTGAAAATTGAAGTATTTTATTGAAAACTTGTGTTTTCTGGTGGAACATTAACCTTTTTGGTGGCAAATTCCTTTTTCTGATTCAGAATTTAACTATTTCCTTAAAAATATAATACTTTTTTAAAAGTTTATTTCTTTAGGATTCATCTCTTTGGTTTAAAACTTAACTTTTTTGTTGAAAATTCGTTTTTTTTTTGGGTAAAAATCAATTTTTTATCTAAGAATTTGACTATTCCATTCTTTATTTTTGAAGTTACTATATTATTGACTGCATAATTTATCAAATTTACAAACAAATTTTTTTTTGTTGAAATTATACATTATAATGAATTTAGATCAATTAAAATGTATAAGGTAGGACTGATTCACATAGCCTTACTGGCGAGTCCAGTGAGTTAGTCCGGGACGAAAAAGCTAATTTTTATTCTATTTAAAAATAAATATTTTTTTTAAAATTAATTGCAGAACACAAAAAACAATATTATCGACCCTAATGCAAATATAAAAAAATCTTCTCTGCATTCGTAAACGTTTTGTAACAAGTCACACTTTTCTGATCAAAAATAAAATTAAAATCCGTGTCGATTAGGTTGGTCTAAATTTTTTTTATTTATAACGCCTGGGAATTTGTTCGAATCTACCAAAAAAATTAATGCATTAAACAAAATTATATTTAGAGGTTCCGCAAGGCCCAGGAAGTTTAACACGTATTTCCCATAAAAAAGACGTTTTTGTAAATTTTATACAGAATATTACTTTTCAAATATCAAGTTTTTGGCGCTAATTATGACTTTTGCGGTTTTTCAATGCAAATTGTTTATAATATATGAAATACTTTAAATAGAATGTTTAAATAATTTATTATTGTTTTTAGCAACTTTCTCATAGAATAGAGTTAAAATGTCAAGGTCTTTTCGTAAATTTGTCAACTAATTACCAACTATTTAGTGAGAGCAAACCAATAATTATTTAAATCTGAAATAAATAATTGTTTGGACAATTTATTATTATTTATCACAATATTCTTTCAGAATAATACTAAAAAGTTGCAGTTTTTTCTATAATTTTCTACTTTTCATTCACTTTTTAATCATTAGTGTGAGGTAAAAATTAATGCAATTAAAAAAAATTGTTTGAACAAAGTATTATTGTTTATAACTCATATAAATTATATGTTTTATTTCGGGAAAAGATATTCACAGAAAAGAAATAGATTGTTCAAAAAATGATTTTCTCTAATGTTTATATATTATTTGTTCATAACTACAACGCCAAGGCAAAGTTGAAAATTTCAGAAAAAAACCGAAACTTTCTAGCAATTATCTAAGAGGAGATAGTTATAAACAATAATAAATTGTTTGAACAATAATGTTACTCAATTTGCATTAATTATTACCTTAATAAGTGAAAAAAGGACAAACATTTTTAAATTTCAGAAAAAAACCGCAACTATCTAGCATTACTATAGAAGAATATAGTTATAAACAATAATACATTTTTGAATTAATAAGTTCTGTTATTATTATTAACATTGTTATTATTATCTGGCTCTGAGTGCAAAGGGGACAAAATTTTGAATATTTCAGAAAAAACCGCAACTGTCTAGTATTATTTAAAGGCAATTTTATTTAAAATTATAATGAATTATTTAAACAATCATTTTTATTAACTGGAATTAATTCTAACCTGACTGTACTTGAAAAGTTTCAAAAAAGTTGAAAAATTCGGAAAAAACAGCGAATTTCTAACTCTATTTTAAGAGAAAATTAATTAAATAATAGAAATAAATAATTAGAAAATAATGAATTGTTTTAACAATTTATGTAAGCATTTAATTATCGGTATAAAGTGGAATATTATGCAATATAATAAATTTGTATTTAAAAAACCGAAAAAAATCATAATTCGCGTCAAAAACTCGCAAAATCTAATTTTCCAATTAGGGGTTTTTTTGGGACTCTATAAAACAGACTTATGGGGTTAATGTGTCTTATATTTCTATTTTTATTTTTTTCCTGCAATTGCTTCCTCCTGAAGATTATCTTTTTAGTTAAAAATTTTATTATTTGTTTGAAAATTCAACAATTTTGTTGAAAAGTCATCCTTTTTTATTGAAAATAAACTGTTTTGTTGAAAATTTATCTTTTTTGGCTGCAAATTGAACTATTTTCGTAGAAAGCTTAGTTTTTGTTAAAAATTTATATTTTGGTGTTAAAAAGTCAAATAAAATCTTTTTTGAATGAAAATTCAACTAGGTTTATTTTAATTTGTCCTTTTAATTTAAAAATTTATCTATTTTAGTAAAAATTGTATCTTTCTTGGATGAAAATGCAACTGTTTGGTTGAAAATTCAACAATTTCGTTAAAAAGTCATTCTTTTTGGTTGAAAATTCAACTGTTTTGCTAAAAATTCGTATTTTTGGGTTAAAAATTTAACTATTGCGTAGAAAATTTACTCTTTCTTCTAAATTCATATATTTCATTTTATTTATTTATTTTTTTTGAAAAGTGAACTGAAATCTTTTTTGGATTGAAAATTCAAATTTTTTTCAACATTCGTCTTTTTGATTTGAAAATTCATCTCTTTTAGTAGAAATTTAAGTTTTTTTGGATAAAAATGCAACTGTTTGGATGAAAATTAATCTTCTTTGCTTGAGGATTCAACTATTTTGTTAAAAATTAATTTTTCTGCTGAAAATTTACATTTTCTGTTTGAAAATTAAATATTTGTACAGAAAATTCGTCTTGTAGCTTGAATGCTCAATAATTTAGGTGAACCATTCCTCTTTCATGGCGAAAAAATCTTTATTTGTTGAAAATTCTTCTTTTTGTTTTTAAAATTCATGTTTTTAAAATGAAATTTGATCATTCTTGGTAAAAAATATCAACTATTACACTTTTTTGTTGAAAATTCATCTTTTTGGTTGAAAATTCAATTATTTCATTGCAAATTTAATTTTTTCTTTGAAAATTCAAGTATTTTGTCAAAAAAATCATCTTTCATGGTAGAAAAGTTTCTTCTTTTTGCCTGAAATAAATAAATAAATTTGAAAATTTGAAATTTGTATTTGAAGTATTGTTATATTCCGTTTATAAAAGATCCCATGTTTAAAATATTACAAGATCAAAATTTTGGTATTTGAATGTTAATGGTCAAGGAAAATGAAAAATTGGTCAAGGAAAAATGAAGCAATTTTAAAAATGTTTTCACCCTGCAAAGCATGTATTTTTTTAAATACAACAAATTTCTATTAGTTTCAAGTCCCATATATTATTATTTCTGAAAACCATAAATTACGTACAGTAAGAGGATTTTTTAAGGGTCATTTTTGAATTATAAAATAAAGTATGTGGAAAAGTAACTTCTAAGTTAACTTAAAGTTACTTTAGTACATTCAAGTAAAATTATTTTAGTACTAGTAACAGGAAGAATCCAATCGCGCGCGCAGGACGCTCTTGATGTTACTGGTTTAAATAAAAAATTTAATAAAAAATGAAATCTAAACATGATATGAAATCTATATTCTGGTTAACTAGAAACGGAAGTGGTGCCTCATGAAAACTACCCTCGAGAGAGCAGTTGTCGTCCGCTATTTTCGTACTTCCCATCTCCAAGTAAAATAATCTTCCTCAGAAATCAAGCATTTTTGAATAAATATGCCGGGCTACACAGCCTGCCGGATTGTAAACTGTCGAAAGGACTATACCCGATTTCCGGGGGAAACTAATTTTCACTTGGGGCTGCCAGATTTATGACGGCCTACCACCACGTTCTCTTATTTTTAACCTTTCACCCATTAACGAACATTATCTTTCTTTCTATTCCTATATCTTTCACTCGACACATTCTTCCGAAAAAAATATCTTCGAACACAAACGAGGGTTCAGACTCATTTATGGTTGACGTTTAGTGCCCATTTGTATTTTTCCGACTTACTTGAGGATAAACTGCTTTACTCAAATCGATATCAGTGTCAGCTTTTTTTATATGTGTCCCTCTTTACCCATTCTTCAAGAGTTTAATGCTTTTTCAGATTTTCTGAAGATGTAGAATGTAGATTTTACTAAAGTTACAACAGGTAATATTCATGATTTGTTGAGAGTTAGGGGCCCTACTTAAATTATGTAACGGATTATAGGCCCTCTTCTCTATTATTTTCAAATCATGTTTCTGTATATAGACAATTTAATTCATTTTCAAGAAAAGTTTTCACCGCGGAACTAAAAGTGTAACTTGGAAATTGAGAAAATTAAGAAGCTTCTTCAAAGATGAGTAAATTATATAAATTATGATAAGTTGTTAGGCAAGGATGCGTCATGTCCTCATGGCTATTTATTATATTCATGGACAAGTGTTTAAGTATGACCCTCTCCGACGAAGGTGCGGATCTCGGGACAGTGAGGGTACGTGGGTTAGCGTTCGCAGATGATAAGGTTTCTTATGGCAGAGTCAATAGAAGACTTGCAAAGAATGTTGAGCAAACTGAATACAAGTTTAAATAAACAACACGGGGATTCTAGATCAATCGAAGAATCTATACCTTCTCCCCCACATTACACTCTTCCTTACCGAACGAGTCACGCTTGCGAAAAGACGAATTTTTGATGATTTTTCAATCAAATAGTTGAATTATCAACTAAGAGAGATATGTTTTCATTTAAAATTGGAACTGTAAAATATCAGTGTCAGCTTTTTTTATATGTGTGTCCCTCTTTACCCATTCTTCAAGAGTTTAATGCTTTTTCAGATTCTCTGAAGATGTAGAATGTAGATTTTACTAAAGCTACAACAGGTAATATTCATGATTTGTTGACAGTTAGGGGCCCTACTTAAATTACGTGACGGATTATTGGCCCTCTCCAAGACCCCCCCCCCCCCCTCCTCCCTTTAACGAACTGTAACAAAATACTTCTACCACCCCCGCTCCTTCTTACTGTACGAAATTTATTGTTTCGAGAAATAATTAGATATTGGACTTGAAACTAATACTTTATCACTTGGCTAAAAATTTGATTGTTTTTGATAAAAAATTCAACTATGTTTTGGTAAAACTGAAATTAAAATGAAGAATTTCGAAATTTATAACGGTCGACTTTGAAACAGACAAAACTGTAATCTGACACTTGTCAAGTGATTTTCCTTAAAATCAGTTCGTCGCTTACTCTCGATGAACACGGTCATCAACTCATTTTCCAAAAAAGGATTAACCGCGAAACAAAAAGTGTAACTTGGAAATTGAGAAAATTGAGAAGCTTCTTCCAAGATGAGTGTTTGAGAATGGCCCTCTCCGACAAAGAAGGTGTGGATCTCGGGACAGTGAGGGTACGTGGGTTAGCGTTCGCAGATGATAAGGTTTCTTATGGCAGAGTCAATAGAAGACTTGCAAAGAATGTTGAGCAAACTGAATACAAGTTTAAATAAACAACACGGGGATTCTAGATCAATCTAAGAATCGATACCTTCTCCCCCACATTACACTTCCTTACCGAGTGAGTCACGCTTACCCCGAAAGGGAAATGACTTAATCTAATAATAAAAAAATAATAATTCAACCAAAAAGACGAATTTTCAACAGAATAATTGAATCCTCAACAAATATTAATTAACTTTCAACCAAGAAATTTTAATTTTAACCAAAACAGGATGATCCTTCCACCAAGAAGATTAATTTTCTACGAAAAGACGAATTTTTAATGATTTTTAAATCAAATTAGAGGGATAATTTTTCATTTGAAATTGGAACTGGTAAATGTGTCAGCTTTTTAAAAATGTATCCCTTTTCACCCATTCTTCAAGAGTTTAATGCTTTTTCAGATTTTCTGAAGATGTAGAATGCAGATTTTACTAAAGTTACAACCGGTAATATTCATGATTTTTTGACAGTTAGGGGCCCTACTTAAATTACGTGACGTATTATAGGCCCTCTCCAAGACCCCCCTCCTGCCCTTTAAAGAACCGTAACAAAATATTTTTACCCCCTCCCCTTCTTACTCTACGTAATTTATTGTTTCGATAAATAATTAGATATTGGACTTGAAACTGATACGTTATTACTTTGCTAGAAATTTGGTTGTTTCTTATAAAAATTCAACTATATTTTGGTAAAACTGATATTAAAATGAAGAATTTCGAAATTTCTAACGGACAAAATTCATTTGAAACAGACAAAACTGTAATCTGACACTTGTCAAGTGATTTTCCTCGAAATCAGTTCGTCGCTGACTCTCGAAGAACACGGTTATCAATTCATTTTCAAAACAAATTTTAACCACGAAACTAAAAGTGTAACTTGGGAATTGAGAAAATTCAGAATGTTCTTCAAAGATGAGTGTTTAAGAATGGCCCTCTCCGACGAAGAAGGTGTGGATCTCGGGACAGTGAGGGTACGTGGGTTAGCGTTCGCAAATGAATAGGTTATCATGGCAGAGTCAATAGAAGACTTGCAAAAAATTTTGAGCAAACTGAATACAAGTTTAAATGAACAACACGGGAATTCTAGATCTATCTAAGAATCTATATACCTTCTCCCCCACATTACACTCTTCCTTACCGAGTGAGTCACGCTTATCCCGGAAGGGAAATGGCTTAATATAATAATAAAAAAAAATAATTCAACCAAAAAGACGAATTTTTCACAAAATACTTTAATCCTCAACAAATATTAATTAACTTTTGACCAAGCAATTGTATTTTTAACCAATAAAGGATGATCCTTCCACCAAGAAGATTAATTTTCTACGAAAAGACGAATTTGTAACAAAATACAGGATTTTTTAATCAAATAGTTGAATTATCATGTCAGTATCAGCTTTTTGAAAATGTGTCCCTCTTCACCCATTCTTCAAGACTTTAATGCTTTTTCAGATTTTCTCAAGGTAATATTCATGATTTGATGACAGTTAGGGGCCCTACTTAAATTACGTGACGTATTATAGGCCCTATTCACCCCCCCCCTCCTCCCTGTAAAGAACCGTCACAAAATATTTCTACCACCCCGTCTCCTTCTTACTGTACGAAATTTATTGTTTCGATAAATAATCAGATATTGGACTTGGAACTAATACTTTATTACTTGGTTATAATTTTGATTGTTTTTAATAAAAATTTAACTATATTTTGGTAAAATTGAAATAAAAATGAAGAATTTCGAAATTTCTAACGGTCGACTTTGAAACAGACAAAACTGTAAGCTGACACTTGTGAAGTGATTTTCCTTAAAATGATGAGTGAATTATATAAATGATCATATCACTAAAAATTGGACTACCTCGCTTAATGTTTTGGATGAGGATTAGTTTTGTTGTGCAAGTTGTTAGGCAAGGAAGCGTTGTGTCCTCATGGCTATTTATTATATTCATGGACAAGTGTTTAAGAATGCCCCTCTCCAACAAAGAAGGTGTGGATTTCGGGACAGTGAAGGTACGTGGGTTAGCGTTCGCAGATAATCCGGTTGTCAATTTAATTCATTTTGAACACAAGTTTTAACCGCGAAACTAAAAGTGTGACTTGGGAATTGAGAATATTCAGAAGCTTCTTCAAAGATGAGTAAATTATAAATTATGATATAACTAAAAATTGAAGTACCTCGATTTTTGTTTTGGATGAGGATTGGTTTTGTTGTAGAAGGTGTTAGGCAAGGGTGCATTATGTCCTCATAGCTATTTCTCATATTTATGAAGAATTGTCTAAGAATGGCCACTCTTCGACGAAGAAGGTGTGGATCTCGGGACAGTGAGGGTACGTGGGTTAGCGTTCGCAGATGATAAGGTTGTTATGGCAGAGTTATTCGAAGACAGGGTGAGAAAACAATATGCAACATTGTCCTAAACGATGAGAAAATAGAATAAGTTGATAGGCATGTAAAATAAAAGAAAAAGCAGTAAAAATATATCAAGTGAAAGTTTAAACGAATTACATGAATTTTCTACCAGGAGAAAAAATTTGCAAAAGTTACACAAATTTTCAACCAAATAGTTGAACTTTCACCTAAAAGAAATAAGTGTTTAACCAAAAATGGAATAGTTGAATTTTCAGTTTGAAAAATTACTTTTAAACAAAAAAAGAATTATTATCCACCAAATAGATGATTTTTCAACAAAATATTAAAGTTTTAAAACGAAGAGGTCGGATGATTGAGCAAACAGTTGACTTTTAATTCAGAAGAAACGAATTTTCAACTATAATTGAAATTTTCAATCATGAAAGATGAATTTTCAACGAAATTGTCGAGGTTTCAACTATGAAAGATAAATTTTCAACCAAAAATAAAATAGTTAAATTTTAGGTTCAAAAAAATAATTTTCACAAAAAAAAAATGAATTTTCAACCAGTTGAGTTTAAATAAAAAATATGAATTTTCAACAAAGAAAATTTGCTTTTCTACCCAAGTAGACCAAGTTTAACAAAATAGATTAATTTTCTATCAAAAAAGTCAAATTTGTAAGAAAATACATAAATTTTTAACCAAAAAAGATCAGTTTTCAATTTAAAATATCAATTTTCAACCAAAAATGAAATAGTTACATTTTCAGTCAAGAAAATTAATTCTCAAACAAACAAAAAACGAATTTTCAGCGAAAGAGTTAAATTTTCGAGCAACGAGATGAATTTTCAACTAAAATGATGAACCTTTAAAAAAATTAATTTTCAAGATAAGAGTTCAATATTTAAACTAATAGTTGATTTTTTTGTATCAATAAGATTTTCTACAAAAAAAAACTAATTATAAGCAAAACACATGTATTTTCAACAAAAAGGTAAATTTTTAACCAAATAGTTGAATTTTTAACTAAAAAAGATAAATTTTTTACAAAAAATGGGATAGTTAAATTTTCAGTTGAAAATTCTAATTTTCAACCAAAAATGAAAAGAATTTTCAATCAAATAGTTGCATTTTCAACAAAGTAAATTTTAATCGTTCAGAAATAAAAAATTGTTAAATTGTTGATTATACTTTTCCAAATGCAGCCATTTCAATTTTAAATGCAAAATTAAAACTTACGAAAGAAAAAAAATTGAAGATTCAGCGTTCAAAACAAAAATTCAGAAGACTACATTTATAACCATTCAAATTTTCTAAACATTTTATTTGGAATTATTATTCACTCTTGAAATCTTCCAATAGAATATTTTTCAATTTTCTGCAAAAAAAGAGATATTACATTGTAAATTAAAATTTTTTTAAAAATAATACAAAACAAGATCGCTATAAAATTTCAATTTTTATAATTACTTAACTTTATGACTTTTAGTTCGAAATTATTATTTTTTAAGTTGAGTTTGAAATGTTTTTAACTTTTGTGAATTAATTCTGGAGGCATTTAATTCAAAATTTTTCAATTACAAATTCTTTAAACTCAAAATTGTGCCATTATAAAGTCTTTTAATTTGATTTTCAACGATTTCGATGAATTAAAAAAAACACAATTTAGAATATTTGAATTTAAAAATATTCAATCTGAAATTGACTAAAATGAAAACCAAACAATTCAGAATGTTTAAATCAAAAATTTATAAATTCAATACTCACTATCAAGGTTTTCAACATGAAATTTTGCAATTTTGAAAGAATTAATTTTGAAATTGTGCTAAAATTTTTCATATTCGAATTTAAAACTACAATGTGAAATTTTGAATTAAAAATCACAAAAAACTAAGAAATTTCAAACCAAATATTTTCGGATAAGCTTTTAAATAAGAAAAATTTAGGTTTTAACGTCTCAAAAATTAAACTATTTTAGACTTGCTCATTGTAAACTATGATTTCAAATTTAAATTATAGAAATTTCAAAGATAACACAAAAAATTATTATCAGATATCTATATTATATCATGTGCTATAAAGTGACATTTAAAGTGATTAGATATATTTTTTCACTAAAAAATGTGATTTGTGTCAACAAAAAAACATTGACATTCACACTGTTTAAACTCAAAGAATTTTTAATATTGTGAACATATAAATTTTAATTATTCTAAAAAAAATTGAAAATTATACGCTTTCTAATTGGAAACCTTCAAAATGAATAAATTTAAACTTGAAGGGTTAAAAATTAAACAATACCAAACTTCGTTTTAAAAAAAAGCATTCTCAAATTAGGATTTTGAAACTAAGTCGTTAAAAATGATTAATTTTAAAATTGTGCATCACATTTGTAAAATTAATTCATTGTCATCTAAAGTGCAAAATAAAATAAAATAAAAATATAAATAAAAGTGCAAAAAAAACTTGAAAATCAATGAAAATGAAAATAAACGAATGAATAAATGGTTGATTATTATAAATAATTTATATCCGAATAATTTAATTATCCACCTAAATGTCATTCTTCATGTGAAATGAGTATAATTTCTGTGTTTAACTTCGCGTAAGGAAGCGTCGCGACGCCCTCCATGAGCTGGACCAACCTCGCAGAATAATAATGTTGACATTAACTGCATAATTAAGGAACGCCTCACCGGCCGTTATTACCGCCTAAATTACCAAGCAGAAGCAATTGGGACCCAACCTTATTCATAAGCCATGGCGCATTTCGTAAAGGGAACTTTTCAAGATATTCTCCTAATTGTTCCAAATTTCCCTAAAAAATACATTTTGGTTAATAGAAGTTAAAATAAGTGCACAATTTACATAAAATATCGGCTGAAACTGTTAATTAATTTTTAATTAAATCAAGATTAACTATTTAGGTATTAATTCGAAATTTTATTCAAAATGTGAAAATTTTTATAATTACAGATGGTTAGATAAAAAATTACGTAACAACAATTTTCGGACGTTTAAAATTTAGAGCATTATTTATGTATAAAAAATATTCTGACGATTTTTAGAAAAGAAAATTTAGCGTATTTATTAAAAAAATAGTTTATGTTACATTTTTTTATTTAAATATATTTATTTGCGTATTTGTGTTTTCCCTTCCATTTGAGACGTATATAATTATTTAAAAAAAGGTTCTTAGGATAGAAAAATATGAAATTGATCAGAAAAATTATTATTTTACTCAAAAATGAGTTAAAAAATTTTCATTAAATTATTTACAATGATGGTAATATAAAAGGGGATAACTTTAAATGTGTAAACATTTGATACATAAAACAAGAATTCAAGAATTCATTCAACTATTCTTGCTTAAAAGATAATTTTTTTCTGGTTGAAGATTCATATTTTTAGATGAAAATTAATCTCTTTGGTTGGAAATTGAACTATTTCGCTGAAAATGTGTTTCTTCTGTTTGAGAATTAATTTTCTTCACTGAAATAGTAAAAAAAAATTTAATTGAAAATTGAGCTTTTCTCTTTGAAAATTCATATATTATTTTGAAAATTCGTCGTTTTTCAAATTAAAATCTTGGTTGCTTGAAATATTAACTATTACATCTTCCGCTGAGAATAAATTATGTTTACTTAAAAATCAACTACTTGGTTTAAATTTGAACTGCTTTGTGAAAAATACATTTTTTTCTTTGTAGAATCATCTTTTCATTTAAAAATTCAACTCAAAATTTTAACTATTTGATCGTAAACTAACTTTTTTGTTAAAAATTCAACTGTTTTGCAGAGAATTCGTCTTTTTGGCTTGAAAATTCAACAGTTTGTTAGAAAATTAAACTATTTGTTTGAAAATCAACTTTTTTTTAGAAATTTTTATTTTTCATTTAAAAAATCAACTATTGCATTTCTGGCTCAAAATGTCTTTTGTAGAAAATTCGTCTATTTGGTTAGAAAATTAATCTTGCTTGTTGAAAATTCATTATTTTGATTGAGGATTCAACTATTTTGATTGAAATTCTTCATTTTCAGTTAAATTCAACTGGTTAAACATTTTTTGTTGTGGTTCAAAATTTGTTTTTTAAACTGAAAATTTAATAATTCCATTTTTGGTTGAATTTTTTTTTTGTAGTTGAAAATTTATCTTTCTTGATTTGTTGGAAAAAATTCAACTATTTTCTTGATCGCTTAATTATGTTTATTATAAATTCAACTTATAGTCACTGTTTCATGATGTATGTAAACTTGTGGAAAAATGATAATTATGAATAAACAACTATATTTTTGGGTAAGATTTCTTTTTTTATTGAAAAAGCTACTATTATATTTTTGGTTCGGAATTCACATGGTTTAGTTAAAAATTCTATTATTGAATTGAAAATTTAATTATTTTGTCGAAAATACAACTATATTGTTAAAAAGTAATTTTTTTTATGAAAAAGTAAACTAATTTGTTAAAAATTAATTTTCTTATTTGAAGGTTCATCTCTTTGGTTGAAAATTTAACTATTTTGATAAAAATTCGTTTCATGTTTGGTGGAAAATGAATTTTTTTAACAGATAATTGAGCTATTCCATTTTTTTTTTAATTTATCATTTTCACTTTTCTTTTTTGGTCAAAATTTAATATTCTTGGTTGAGAATTTATCCTTTTCGGTTAAAAATGCCATTGATTGGCTGAAATATCAACTGTTACATGTTTCGTTGAAAATTCGATTATTTGATATAAAATTAAACTATTCGGTTAAAAATTAAACTTCTTGGTTGAAAATTCATATTTTTGGGTTAAAAATTCAACTTTCTTGCAGATAATTCGTCTTTTTGACTTTACAATTAAATAATTTTGTTGAAAATTCATGTATTTTGTTCAAAGTTCGTCTTTTTTGGCAGAACATTGAAAATTAATTTCTTTGTTACAATTTTTTTCATCTGAAAATTTAACTCTTCCATATTTGGTTGAAACTTTATCCTGTATATTGTATAAGTTAGATTTTTTTTTTCATAAAATATTCATCTTTTTGGTTGAAAATTTACCAATTTTGTTGAAAATTATTTCTTTTATATTCAGAATTATTTTTTTTGTTAGAATTTTTATCTGAAAATTTATCTATTCCATTTTTGTTTGAAACTTTATCCTGTATATTGTAGAAGATAAAAATTCAACTTAAAAACTTTACTTTTTTGTTAAAAATTCACCTTTTATGGTAGAAAAGTCATCTTTCTGGGTTGAAAATGAACTTTTTTTTAATGAAAATTCAACTGTCTTCTAAAAAATTTGTCTTTTTGTTTCAAAAATTCTATTTGGTTGGAAATTCAACTATTTGGTTAGAAATTCAACTATTTTGTTAAATATCTAATAAATTAAAAAAAAATTTAACCATTTTGTTGAAGTTATCATTTTTGGTCGTAAATTCGACTGTGTTATGAAAAGTTAATCCTTTTGGATTGAAAATTCATCTTTTATGGTACAAAAGTCAACATTTACTTAACTTTTATATTTTCTTGTAGAAAAGTAAAAAAATTAACAATAAAGTATAAGTTTCTACAATTCAAAAATTTGTATAACTTTTTATTAATATATTTTTTTTAATTTAGGTGTTTGACGTCATAAAAACACTTTTAATTTTACGTAAATTCTTGTAGAAAATTACAAAAAAATATACATTTTTACAAACAATACTTCTAAAATCCGCAACATTTCGACTTGTGCTTTACTGTAAATTTTTGTAAGATATGTAATATATAAGTTTCTACAAGAAAATTTTTTTTTTTTAAATTATACACTTTTGCCAAGAATTTTTGCTATTATAATAAATCACATTGAACTGTAGTTCCATTATTGAAAATTCAATAATACTTGATTTTACTGGACGATTCTGAATTTGTTCAAAATTAAGCAAGTTACAGATTTTATCGTTAAAAATAGAAATTTTTCAATTTGAAAGCCTCAGTAGTTAAACAAAATAAAATAATAAAATAATAAAACGCTCTTATTCAATTCCAAATCCTATTCAAATATTGTTTCAATTTAAAATATTACATTTTCAACCATTTAATTTGAAATTTTTTAAATAAGGATGACATTTTTTGAAAATTTACTAATATTTTACTTTTTTATTTAAAATGAGCAATTATAAATCAAATATTAAAAACTAAACAATTTTAAACTGAGTGTTGAATTTAAACTTTGAACGTTACAATTTTAATTGTTCTATTTAACAAATTTTTAATAAATGTGAGGGAAGTTATTGAATTTTGATGCATAAATAACAATTGAACAATTATCAATTTGGAAAAAATTTGAGTTAGTTTAAGAGATATTTACAAGTTTTGAGAAAATCCAAACTTAATTTAAAACTGGAAAATATTTTCAGAAATATAATTTTGAAGCTTTTCAAGGATCCTTAAAGGTTTTAAGAAAATAAAAATAAATTCTTAATTTTTCTGGGAAAATTTGAAATGATTTTATATTTTGAAAAATTAATTTTAAGAGAATATTTAAAAAGATTGAAAACAAACTTTCTTGATTAAAAATGACAGTTGAACAATTATTAATTTGGAAAATAATCTAGAAAATTTAAAATATATTTAGAAGTTTTGAAAAGATTCCAAAATAGAAAAATTAACAATAATTTTTTTTCAAATTAATTTAAAAAGAATATTTAATAAGATTTCCAAAATTGTAAAAAAAAATCTGGATGATTTCAAGGTAGTTTTTTTCACTGTTGCAGGATTATTAAAAAATTGTAGGGAAAATTCGAGTTCCAATTTAATAATATTATTATTAGATTCCTAGATATTAAAAAAGAAAATTTCAAACAAATTTTCAAGAGAATATTTAAAAAGACTTCAAAACAAATTTTAATGTATAAATTAATGTTTTTAGCCTAAAATTGCTTAAAATTATATAATTTTGAAAATTTATAAATGAAAAGTATAAAAGTTAAAAATTTGCAGTTTAACGGCTTTTAATTTAAAAATTTTCAGTTGAAAAGTGAAGCTTCCATTTTATACGCGTAAATTATTGAGCGTTTGAATGAACAGTTTTTTTAGCTTTAATTTTAAAAGTTTAAAATTCAAAAGTATGTTGAGTGTCAAGAGTTCGAACCTTTTAATTTCAATGACCGTGATCAATTCTTTCTTAATTGTTCAATTTCTATCTTCAGTCAAAAGTTGTTCTTTTTCGACCTAGGGTGACAAATATCAAGAATATTTGCAATTACATCATTTTAAATGACATATATGTTGTCGAATCGATTGCTAGATATTTTCAAAAAACTTCAAACGTAAGGTTTGTTGTTTTATTTATCATTGTCTTTTAATATTCTACCATTCCTTTGAAATTTAAAACTAGAAGCTTTTCGTAATTTTTTTAACCATTTAACATTTTTTGTAACGAAAAAGTTGTTCTTTTTCGACCTGGGATGACAAATATTTAGAATATTGCAACGAGATAATTTTAAATTAAAATTATCTCGTTGCAATATTCTAGATATTTGTCATCCTAGGTTTTAAATTAAGATGTGATCATGTATACATGATCGCATCTTAATTTAAAATTATCTCGTTGCAATATTCTAAATATTTGTCATCCTAGGTCGAAAAAGAACAACATTTTGATTACAAAGAATGTAAATTCCTGTAGATTCTTGTAGTTGTAATTTTTTTGTAAATTCTTGTAGAAAATTACAACTACAACAAAATACAACAATTTGCATTAAAAAAAGCATAAAATTCGTCTCAATAATAGAGAAAGTTGTACTTTCCTGTAATTTTAGTTGTAATTCATTGTATTTAATTATAGATTTCTGTAAAAATAGTTTTAGTTTTCTGTACTTTTTTGTAAAAAATTTTCCACTAGGGTATTTTGTAGAAATTTCCACATTTTGGTTGAAAATTCGACCATTAAATCATTAAACATGTTAACATGCATTTTTCCCCGTGCGTCTTTGATTATTCTACCATTCCTTTGAAGTTTAAACATAGAAGCTTTTTGTAATTTTTTTTAACCATTTCACCATTTAACATTTTTTCCACCCAAAAAGTTGTTCTTTTTCGACCAAGGATGACAAATATTTACAATATTGCAACGAGATAATTTTAAATTAAGATGCGATCATGTATACATGATCGCATCTTAATATCTAGATATTTATTTCTCTCGAGATCATTATCTCGTTGCAATATTCTAAATATTATTCATCTTTGGTTTTAAACCAAGATGCGATCATGTATACATGATCGCATCTTAATTTAAAATTATCTTGTTACAATATTCTAAATCTTTGTCATCCTAGGTCGAATAAGATCAATTTTTTGGTCACAAAATTTGTAAATTCCAGTAGATTCTTGTAGTTGAAATTTTTTTTAAATTCTTGTAGAAAATTACAACCACAATAAAATACAACAATTTGCATTAAGATACAAAAAAGTACAAAATTTGTCTCAATAATAGAAAAAAGTTGTACTCTCCTGTAATTTTGGTTGTAATTTATTGTATTTATAGATTCCTGTCAAAATAGTTTTATTTTTCTGTACTTTTTTATAAAAATGTTTCCACCAGGGTATTTTCTAGAAATTTCCACTTTTTGGTTGAAAATTCAACTATTAAATCATTAAACATGTTAACGCTAAATATCTAAATATTAAGTGTGACCGTGCATTTTCCCCCGTGGGTCTTTTAATATTCTACCATTCCTTGGAAGTTTAAACATAGAAGCTTTTTGTAATTTTTTTTAACCATTTAACCATTCGTAATTTTTTGTAACCAAAAAGTTGTTATTTTTCGACCACGGATGACAAATATTTAGAATTATCTCGTTGCAATATTCTAAATATTGATCATCCTAGGTTTTAAATCAAGATGCGATCATGTATACATGATCGCATCTTAATTTAAAATTATCTCGTTGCAACATTCTAAATATTTGTCATCCCGGTCGAAAAAGAACAACTTTTTAGTCACAAAAGATGTAAGTTCCTGTAGATTCTTACAATTGTAATTTTTTTACAAATTCTTGTAGAAAATTACAACTATAATAAAATACAAGAATTTACATTGAAAAAGCACAAAATTCGTCTCATTAATAGAAAAAGTTGTACTTTCCTGTAATTTTAGTTGTAATTTATTGTATTTATTTATAGATTTCTGTAAAAATAGTTTTAGTTTTCTGTACTGTTTTGTAAAAAATTTTCCACCAGGGTATTTTGTAGAAATTTCCAAATTTTGGTTGAAAATTCAACCATTAAATCATTAAACATGTTAACCCTAAATATCTAGATATTAAGTGTGACCATGCATTTTTCCCCGTGCGTCTTTTAATATTCCTTTAAAGTTTAATCATAGAAGCTTTTTTTAATTTTGTCGACCATTTAACCATTTAACATTTTCTGTAACCAAAGATTTGTTCTGTTTCGACCTAGGATGACAAATATTTAGAATATTGCAGTCTGATAATTTTAAACTAAGATGCGATCATGTATACATGTATAAATGCTCGCATCTTAATTACAATATCTTAACAACAATATTGCAACGAGATAATTTCAAATTGAGAGCCGATCATGTATACATGTATACATGATCGAATCTTAATTTAAAATTATCTTGTTGCAATATTCTTAATATTTGTCATCCTAGGTCGAAGAAGAACAACTTTTTGGTTACAAAAAATGTAAATTCCTGTAGATTCTTGTAGTTGTAATTTGTTTGAAAATTCTTGTAAAAAATCACAACTACAATTAAATACAGCAATTCACATAAAGATACAAAAGAGTACAAAATTCGTGTGAATAATAGAAAAAAGTTGTACTTTCCTGTAATTTTGGTTGTAATTTATTATATTTCTTTATAGATTCCTGTAAATCTGTACTTTTTTGTAAAAATGTTTCCATCAGGCTATTTTGTAGAAATTTCCACTTTTTGGTTCAAAATTGAACTATTAAATCATTGAACATGTTAACCCTAAATATCTAGATATTAAGTGTGACCATGCATTTTTCCCCGTGCGTCTTTTAATATTCTACCATTCCTTTAAAATTTAAACGTAGAAGCTTTTTTTAATTTTTTGAACCATTTAACCATTTAACAGTTTTTGTAACCAAAAATTTGTTCTGTTTCGACCTAGGATGACAAATATTTAGAATATTGCATCGAGATAATTTTAAACTAAGACGCGATAATCTATACATGTATACATGCTCGCATCTTAATCACAATATCTTAACTTAAAATAGTCTTGTTGCAATATTCTAAATATTTGTCAGCCTAGGTCGAAAAAGATCAACTTTTTAGTCAAAAAAGATGTAAGTTCCTGTAGATTCTTACAATTGTAATTTTTTTACAAATTCTTGTAGAAAATTACAACTATAATAAAATACAAGAATTTACATTGAAAAAGCACAAAATTCGTCTCAATAATAGAAAAAAGTTGTACTTTCCTGTAATTTTGTTTGTAATTTATTGTATTTATTTATATATTCCTTTAGAAATAGTTTTAGTTTTCTGTACATTTTTGTAAAAATGTTTCAACCATTGTATTTTTTAGAAATGTCCACTTTTTGGTTGAAAATTCAACTATTAAATTATTAAACATGTTAACCCTAAATATCTAGATATTAAGTGTGACCATGCTTTTTTCCCCGTGCGTCTTTCAATATTCTATACCATTCCTTTGAAGTTTAAACATAGAAGCTTTTTGTAATTTTTTTTAACTATTTAACAATTTAAAATTTTTTGTAACCAAAAAGTTGTTCTTTTCGACCTAGGATGACAAATATTTAAAATTATCTCGTTGCAATATTCTAAATATTGATCATCCTGGGTTTTAAATCAAGATGCGATCATGTATACATGATCGCATCTTAATTTAAAATTATCTAGATATTAAGTGTGATCATGCATTTTTCCCCGTGCGTCGTTTAATATTTTACCATTCCTTCGAAGTTTAAACATAGAAGCTTTTTTTAATTTTTTTTAACCATTTAACCATTTAAAATTTTTTCTAACCAAAAAGTTGTTCTTTTCGACCCCTAGGTCGAAAAGAACAACTTTTTGGTAAATATTTGTCATCCTAATGACAAATATTTAGAATTATCTCGCTGCAATATTCTAAATATTGATCATCCTAGGTTTTAAATCAAGATGCGATCATGTACACATGATCGCATCTTAATTTAAAATTATCTAGATATTAAGTGTGACCATGCATTTTCCCCCTGCGACAAAAAATGAAATGCCCTTCCGGTAAATACATAATCATCCGTTGAGTTTGAATCATGATGAGAAAAATGAAAACAAATCACGATTTCACGGTATTTCCTATATTTTTCGTTAAAAAACGGACGACTTTATTGGCTTTCATTGAAGCCAGAGGAAACTGTCCCAATGGTCTCTCGGCTCTACTTGGCGCGTACAGGTAGCTATGGTTATTGGCTATGAGCCCCGGCTTCTGGCCTCACGGTAGCATTCAACCATAACGCTAATGAATTATGGGGGTATCCGGTGAAAGGCAATTATTTCGTTAATACCGTGAGTTTATAATCAATTTTTGTGACGCTACAGTAGTTTTGGGGCCATCGTGAGACATACCTGTCTTATGATCGTTCCAGATGAATAACATTCGGAATGTTATTCATCTGGTCCCGCGCTTCTGTGACGAGAAAGTTATTTATATGAAAGTAACGGTATCTCAATCTGCTTCACACTTTACGCTAAATATAAGTGTAAAAAGTTGACACTTGGGTATTCCTTTTTATGCCTCAACCACTTGCTTGCCAGTATCAATGAGAAAAATATTACGTGGTTCAGATATCGATTTCACCATATTGATTATTCACATCCACGAAATTGTGTCAATGAACGATTTGTGCCTGGTTTTGTTTTTCATTTTCTCTCTCTTTTAACTGTCATCGCCAGTAAATTTCTCCTGTTTACAAATTTCTCTCGAATATTTAGAGAGTAATTTCCATTACATTTTTAATCTGAATATAAAATTTAAAAAAAAATTCTAAAAATGAAATTCAAAAATAATGAATGGGAGTTGATGAATTTGATCTTGAAATTGGATGGAAAATTCATCTTTTTTTAGTTAAAAATTCAACTACTTGGTTAAGAGTTTAACTCTTTTGTTAAAAATTAATTTTGTTGGTTGAAGATTCATAACTTTGATTTAAAATTCATCTATGGTTGAAAATGTAACTACTTTGTTGAAAATCAATTTATCTTTTTTTTGAAGAAAATTCAACTATTTGGTTGAAAATTGATATTTTTAATTTAAAACTCAAACAATTTGTTTAAAAAACATTTGCTTTGTGGAAAATTCACCATTTTTGTAGAAAATTAATCTTTATGGTTGAAAATTCATCTTTTTGGCATAAAATTCAACTATTCCAGTTGAAGATTCATCATTTTAGTTGAAAATTCAACTGT
>CAKNYM010052837.1:266802-285157 GCA_932195095.1 Andricus curvator
TTTTTCTTTTAAAGTTAGACTTCTTGTTTAAAAATTCTTTTTTTCAGTTAAAAATTCAAGTATTCCAGTTGAATGTTTATCATTTTAGTTGATAATTCATCTTTTAGGTTGCAAATAAAATTATTTGGTTGAAAGTTAAACTCTTTTGTTAAAATTAATTTTTTTGGTTGAAGATTCCTAACTTTAATTTAAAATTGATCTCTGATTGAAAATGTAACTACTTTGTTGAAAATCAGTTTATCTTTTTTTGGAGAAAATTCTACTATTTGGTTGAAAATTGATATTTTTCATTTCAAAATTAAACAATTTAAAAAATTATGTGCTTTGTGGAAAATTCGGCTTTTTTGTAGAAAATTAATCTTTATGGTTGAAAATTCATCTTTTTGGCATAAAATTCAACTATTCCAGTTGAAGATTCATCATTTTAGTTGAAAATTCAACTGTTATATTTTTAGTTGAAAATTGATCTTTTGTAGTTCAAAATTCAACAGTTTGGATGAAAAATTGTCTTTTTTAATTGAAAATTCAACTATTTCGTTGAAAATTCTTCTTGTTTGAAAATTATTTTTTTCAGTTGAAAATTCAAGTATTCCAGTTGAATGTTTATCATTTTAGTCGATAATTCATCTTTTAGGCTGGAAATAAAATTATTTGGTTGAAAGTTAAACTGTTTTGTTAAAAATTAATTTTTTGGTTGAAGATTCATAATTTTAATTTAAAATTCATCTCTGGTTGAAAATGTAACTACTTAGTTGAAAATCAATTTATCTTTTCTTGGAGAAAATTCAACTATTTGGTTGAAAAATCATCTTTTTGGCATAAAATTTAACTATTCCAGTTGAAGATTCATCATTTTAGTTGAAAATTCAACTGTTCTATTTCTAGTTGAAAATTGATCTTTTGTAGTTTAAAATTCAACAGATTGGATGAAAAATTGTCTTTTCAAATTGAAAATTCAACTATTTCATTGAAAATTCACGTATTTCGTTAAAAAATCAATTTTTTTGTAGAAAATTATTTTTTTCTTTTAAAGTTAGACTTCTTGTTTAAAAATTCTTTTTTTCAGATAAAAATTCAAGTATTCCAGTTGAATGTTTACCATTTTGGTTGATAATTCATCTTTTAGGTTGGAAATAACATTATTTAGTTGAAAGTTAAACTGTTTTGCAAAAATTTTATTTTTTTGGTTGAAGATTCATAACTTTAATTTAAAATTCATCTCTGGTTGAAAATTTAACTACTTTGTTAAAAATCAATTTATCTTTTTTTTTTTTGAGGAAATTCAACTGTTTGGTTGAAAATTTATACTTTTCATTTAAAAATTAAACAATTTGTTTGAAAAATTATGTGCTTTGTGGAAAATTCGCGTTTTTTGTAGAAAAGTAATCTTTATGGTTGAAAATTCATCTTTTTGGCATAAAATTAAACTATTCCAGTTGAAGATTAATCATTTTGATTGAAAATTCAACTGTTCTATTTTTAGTTGAAAATTGATCTTTTGTAGTTCAAAATTCAACAGTTTGGATGAAAATTTGTCTTTTTTAATTGAAAATTCAACTATTTCATTGAAAATTCTTCTTGTTTGAAAATTATTTTTTGCAGTTGAAAGTTAAATTATTCCCGTTGAATGTTTATCATTTTAGTTGATAATTCATCTTTTAGGTTGGAAATAAAATTATTTGGTTGAAAGTTAAACTCTTTTGTTAAAAACTAATTTTTTTTTGAAGATTCATAACTTTAATTTAAAATTCATCTCTGATTGAAAATGTAACTACTTTGCTGAAAATCAATTTATCTTTTTTTGGAGAAAATTCAACTATTTGGTTGAAAATTTATATTTTTAATGTGAAAATCAAACAATTTGTTTAAAAAATTATGTGCTTTGTGGAAAATTCGCCTTTTTTGTATAAAATTAATCTTTATGGTTGAAATTTCGTCTTTCTGGCATAAAATTCAACTATTCCAGTTGAAGATTCATCATTTCAGTTGAAAATTTAACTGTTCTATTTTTAGTTGAAAATGTATCTTTTGTAGTTCAAAATTCAACAGTTTGGATGAAAAATTTTTTTTTTTTATTTGAAAATTCAACTATTTCGTTGAAAATTCACGTATTTCGTTAAAAAATCAATTTTTTTGTAGAAAATTATCTTTTTCTTTTAAAGTTAGTCTTCTTGTTAAGAAATTCTTTTTTTCAGTTAAAAATTCAAGTATTTCAGTTGAATGTTTATCATTTTAGTTGATAATTCAATTTTTAGGTTGAAAATAAAATTATTTGGTTGAAAGTTAAACTGGTTTGTTAAAAATTATAATTTTTTTTGGTTGAAAAATCATGTTTTTAATTAAAAATTCATTTCTTTGGTTGCAAAATGAGCTGTTTGATTGAAAACATGTTTTTCCCTTGGATTTTTTTTGGTTAAAAATTATTTCTTTTTAACGGAAAATGTAACCATTATTCCATAATTTTAGTTAAAAATTCATCTCTTTGGTCGAACATTCATTTTTTGACTAAAAATTTAATTATTTAATTTTTGGTTAAAAAAATTATCTTTTTTAGTTGAAAATTCGTCTTTACTGGTCAAAGTTCTTCGTTGAAAATTAATCTTTTTGGTCAAAAATTCAATTATTCTAGTTAAAGATTCATTTCAATTAAAAATTTATCTTTCTGGTTTAAAATTCAACTACTCCAGTTAAATATTTACAATTGTATTCGAAAATTCATCACTTTGTTTGAAAATGTAACTATTTTTTTTAAAGTTAGGTTTTTTGTTGAAAGTAATTTTTTTAACTGAAAATTTAACTTATTCCAATTGAAAATTCCATAGTTGTACTTGAAAATTCAATTGTTTGGCTAAACATTAATTTTTTTTAAATTGAAATTTAATTATTTAAGTTTTGGTTGACAATTTATCTTTTTCAGTATAAATGAATTTTTTTTGTTTGAAAATTCAACTATTTTAGTTGAAGATCCATTGTTTTAGTTGAAAACTCTTAAGTTTGGTTTCAATTTAATTTTTGTAACTAAAATGTTACTATTCCATTTTCGGTTGAAAATTATTATTTTTTTAGTTCAAAATTCAACTATTTTATTGAAAATTTGTTTTCTTTAATTAAAAATTCAACTATTTCGTTAAAAATTCATGTATTTTTTAGTACAAAATTAATCTTTTTATTTGAAAAGTCAGGGATTTAGAAAAAAACTTCTAAAAATCACTTAATTTATATAACTTTTAATAACTATCAAGCAGAATAAATTTGAATTTTTTCAATTTTTATTTGAAATTGTTTTATTCCGCTTATAAAAGATTGTAGGTTCAAAATGTTACAAATGTAATTTTCCGGTCTTTGAATATGAATATAATGGTCAGGGAAAATTAAAAATTGGTCTAGGAAAAACTAGAGAATTTTTAAAATTAAGTTTTGCGGTATCGAAAATTCAATAAATTTGTTGAAAAGTCATTCTTCTCGGTCCAAAAATCTACTGTTTTGTTGAAAATTCAACTATGTCGTAGAAAATTTACCTTTTGAGTAAAATTCACATTTTGTGTTGAAAAATCAACTGAAACCGTTTTTGGATGAAAATTCGACTATTTTTTTTTAATTTATGTTTTTTATTTAAAAATTCATCTGTCTGCGTGGAAAATTCATATTTCTTGGATAAGAATGCAACTGTTTGGTTGAAAATTCAATAAATTTGTTAGAAAGTCATCCTTCTTGGTCCAAAAATCTACTGTTCTGTTGAAAATTCAACTATTTTGTAAGAAATGTACCTTTTGAGAAAATTTCACATATTGTGTTGAAAAATCAATTTAAATATTTTTTGGATGAAAATTCAACTATATTTTTTAATATTTGTCTTTCTGATTGAAAAAATTATCTGTTTTAGTAGAAAATTGATCTTCCTTGGATGAAAATGCAACTTTTTGATCGAAAATTAAATCATTTCTTTAAGAAGTTATCCTTTTTGTATGAAAATTCAACTGTTATTATTGAAAATTGGTCTTTTTGGTTTGAAAATTCAAGTACATTTGTAGAAAATTTACTTTTTATTTAAACTATTTTGTTTGAAAATTTTTTTTGAACCACTTTGTTAAGAAATAATTTTTTTGTTGAAGATTCATATTTTCAGTTGAAAATTCATCTCTTTGGTGAATGTTTGAATATTTAGTTGAAAACTGATCTTTTTTAATTGAAAATTTAACTGCGTGGGTAAAAGTTGAACTATTCTGTTGAAATTTTTTTTTAATGAAGCTTTATCTCTTTGGTTGAAAATTTAACTATTTTGTTGAAAATTAATTTTTTGGCTGAAAATTCCTATTTTTCTAATTGAAAATTCAATGTTTGTACAGAAAATTAATCTTTTGGCTTTAAGGTTCAACTATTTAGGTGAACTTTTTTTTTCTTTCATTACTGCAAAATCTTTACTTGTTGAAAATTCGTCTTTTTGATTTTAAAATTCATTTTTTGCCAATGAAATTTTATCCTTCTTGGTTGAAATATCAACTATTACTTTTTTGTTAGAAATTCAACTCTTTTGTTGATAATTCGTCTTTTTGGTTTAAGAATAGTAGGAAGTTCAGCTATTTGGTTAAAAATGAATCTAATAGTAGAATTTTCATAAAAAAAAGATGAATTCACAACGAGAAATGTTAAAGTTGATATTTCAATACAAAAAGATTTTCATTTTAATGAAACAACAGTTGCCAGCCAAATAGTTTGTTTTTTAGCCAAATACATTAATTTTGTATCAAGAACATTAATTTTCTACTAAAAAAGGCAAATTTTTAAAGAAATTAATTAACCTTTAACCAAAAAATGACTTTTTAACAAAGATAGTTTAACTTTTTACCAACTAGTTGCATTTTCAACCAAAAAAGAAGAATTTTCAACCCAAAATGTAATAGTTAATATTTATATTTGAAAATATTTTAATTTAAAATAAAAAACAGTTAAATTCATAACAGAAAAAAAAAATAAATAAAAAAGATGCATTTTCCACCAAGAATATTAATTTTCTTTCAAAAAAGTCAATTTTCGACAAAATGGTTACATTTTAAACCTAAGGGATAAATTTCAAATTGAAATAATGAATCTTCAACCGAAATTTGCTAAAAATGTAATTATTTTGTTCAAATTCCACAATTTTGTTAGAAAGTAATTTTTTTGGTTAAAAACTCAACTTCTTTTGTTGAAAATTCATCTTTTGCGGTTGAAAAATCTACTATTTTGGTAGAAAATTTAAATATTTCTTTAAAAATTATATTTTCTGTTTAAAAAATTCATTTTTGCGTATCGAAAATTATTCAGCTATTTTGTTGAAAAATGGTATTTTTTGGTTCAATTCAACTGTTTTTTATTCAAAATCTAATTCTGATGTGGTCTTTTTTGGTAGAAATTTTGTTGAAAATTTCACAATTTTCTTAGAAAGTCATTTTTTTTGTTTGAAAATATAACTCTTGTGTTAAAAATTCGTCTTTTAGGATTGAAAATTATACCATTTTGGTAAAAAATTGAACTATTTTGTTGAAATGATCTTTTTTGTTAAAAATTCATATTTGCATGCCATTCAAAAATTTGGTTAAAAATTCAACTATTTAGTTAAAAATTATATTTTTCATTGAAAATTCATATTTGTGTGTCGAAAATTCAACTATTCTGTAGAAATTTCTACTTTTTGGTTGAAAATATAAATATTTTTGGTTGAAAATTATCTTTTTTGTTAAAAATACATATTTTTTTATAAAAAAAAAACAAATATTGTGTTAAATATTTGTATTGTTTTTGTTGAATTCAACTGTTTTTTATTTAAACTTGAAATCAGGCGAGATCTCTTTTGGTAGAAATTCTTTGGATTTGATTAAAAATTTTAAAATATTGTTGAAAATTCAATCATTTTATTAGAAAGTCATTGTTTTTGGTTCAAATTCAACTATTTTGTTAAAAATTCGTCTTTTTCAAAAGAAAATTAATCTTCTTGGTTGAAAATTCATCTTTTCGGTTCGAAATGTTAAAAATTGAACTAAATTAATTTTTTAACGAAAAATTAAAAATTCAATTTTTAATTGAAATTTTATCTTTTTAAGTTGTATATTCAACTATTTTGTTAAAAAATTGACTGTTTCGGTTGAAAATTAATTTTTTTACTGCAAATTCAACTATTTTATTTTTTTTGAAAATTCATCGTTTTTAGTTAAAAATTAAACTATTTGGTTGAAAATTGACTTTTTTTTGCGGAAAATTCGTCTTTTTTATAAAAAATTATTCTTCTTCGTTGTGATTTAATCTTTTTGGTTGAAAATATAACTATTCGGCTTAAAGTTGATTTTTTTTTGTTAACAATTAATTTTTCCCGAGTGAATATTCATCATTGACAAAGTCATTACATGATATGAATTCAACTATTTTGTTGATTTGCTTTTTTGGTGAAATATACATTTTTTCAACTAAAAATTTAAATATTCCAGTTGAAGATTCATCATTTCAGTTGAAAATTCGTTTCTTTTGGTATAAATTGCATCTCTCTGGGTAAAAATTGCATCTCTCTGGGTAAAAATATTTTTTTATATAAATAATATAATATAATAATAAATAAGTAAATATACATGAATATTTCTTATTTTCATCAACCATTTTTTGTTGAAAGCTCATTTTTTAGTTGAAAGGTCCGCTATTATATTTTTTGGTTGAGAATTCATCTTTTTTGGTTGAAAATTAAATTATTTTGTTGAAAATTTAACAATTTTGTTAGAATTTCAGTCATTTCGGTTGAGAATTTAACAGTTTTGTTGATAATTTGTCTTTCTGTGTTGAAAATTCAACTATTTTTGGCAGGAAATTTAAATATTTAGCTAAAAATGATCTTTCTAGTTGAAAATTCATGTTTGCGGGTTGATAATCCAACTATTTTTCAGAAAAATTTGCTTTTTCCGTGTAAAAAATTAATAGTTTAATTGACATTTTCTTTATTTCTTGACTGAAGAATCTTTCTTGGTTGAAAATTCACCTATTTTTATGAAAATTCGTCATTGGTATAAAAATTTATCTTTTTTGGTAAATTTTTTTATCTTTTTTGTATCAAATGCAACTGCTTGGTTGAAAGTTGAACTATATTATTAAAAATTCTTTTTTCTTGTTGATGATTCATAATTTTTGTTGCAAATTCAACTGTTTGTTTGTAAGTTAATTTCTTGTTGAAAATGTATATTCTTGGGTTGAATATTCAACTGTCTTGAAGAAAATTCATCATGTTGGCTTGAAAATTCAACAATTTTGGTAGAAAAGTCAAATATTTGGTGGAAAATTCAACTTGTTTTGTTAAAAATTAATATTTTCGGGATGAAAATTTCACTGTTTTGTACTGAAATTTTAACTATTATATTTGTGGTTGACAATCATATCATTTGCTTAAAAATTGATATCTTTTAGTTGAAAATCCTTTGAAATCCTTTTAGAAAGAAAAAAAATTATTCCCAGACTAATAGAGATTTGTAGCCCCTGTAATTCGAAAATTTCTAACAAAAAATTATTATTTTGGGTCCGTAAAAATGGATCAATTTGATCTAAAGTTTATGATCAGAAAGACATAAAACGGTTTGATATCCTGGGGTTTACTGTGAGGATAATGGAATTGAGAGAATAAATTTTCCTAGCCATTTTGAATTTCTTAATCAGGTAGTATCAGCCATTTCTTCAATCGTCCATGATTAAGGTTCGACTTCGGAAAAGTTTAGGAATACTTCGTGCCGTCTGCCGCGTATAACTTTCCTTCATTAAGTATAATCACTATTTGATGCAGATAAGTTCATTTTCGCGAGAGCGTTTACCTCCCGATGAGCGCAAACGTTCAGCCCCCAGGGCCGAGCAGAAGAGCAATAAACCTCTGATTTATTAAACTTTTAATTAAGAGGCTGATTCGTTTTTTAATGAATCTTCATTCAAAGGAATATTCCAGCACAAAGACAATCGCATGGATAAGATTCAAAGTCGGATCCATCCAACCTGAAAGCTCTCTCACTTCAAGGTTTATAAAATTAAAAACGTTTCAATCAATTTTAGACCCTGGATCAGTGTTATAGTCCTGAAAAACAGGGCTTACCAGAAGGCAGTCATTGACTGCCTTGACTGCCAGAAGGCAGTCATTGACTGCCTTGACTGCCAGTGGCAGTCATTGACTGACTTGACTGCCAGTGGCAGTCATTGACTGCCTTGACTGCCAGTGGCAGTCAAAAGACTAGGTTAAATAGGCCCCAATAAATTTTCATCGAACTTGTCCTTCGACTGGTCCCTAATTCTTCGCGGTAAATTAAAGTTTGAAATGAAAAAATGAAAAGTATTGCGAATTCGAGTACAAAAAATGCAGACACAGAAAATCTTTCCGGCAGTAAAACACTTGTCGTGGCAGCCAATACCTGCTGAAAGTGGTGAGCTCTGTCCTAAAAGAAAAAGTGACCTGGCGGTACTTTCCATAAACCACGTTACCAGTTTGAAGGGAAGGGGGACAAAAAATAAGGTTTGTGCTGAGGAGGGTGGGGGGGGGGCTTTGTAAGTGGAAATAACGTTACGAACTTAGATAACATTTAGAACTCAAAGAAAATAAGAAAACCCAACTATATTTTTTGTTAAAAGTTAATTTTGAAGTGAAGCTTCTTTTGGGACGGGAGTGAATTGAAAAAAACGACCGAACGTACGAACGGAAGTCTGTGTCTCTCTCTCTCTCAAGTATAATTTCTATATCTTCTCTCTGTAATCGCGTCTCCCTTTTGTGCGGTAATTCGCAATTGATCGAAAGACTCCTCTTCGGTATCCCCACTGCTGCCACACTTACCGAAGCCTGTATATGCTACCCCCTCTCCCTCTTGCTATGGGATCTCCCCACTACTCCAACACTATTCAAGCTCCTTTGCACTCATGAGCGTCCTCAATGTATTAGTGTACTTTATATGACGCCAAGCGCATGTAAAGTTTCACTTCTGCTGTGTGGCCCCACTATTTCTATTGAAAAGGCTACTATTATATTTTTGCAAAAATATAATAGTGTTCGGAATTCATCTTGTTTGGTTAAAATTCTATTATTTCGTTGAAAATCTAATTATTTTGTTAAAAAGTTATCTTTTTTTATCAAAAATTCAACTACTTTAAAAAAAAGTGATTTTTCATTTGAAGGTTCATATCTTTATTTAAAAATTTAACTATTTTGATGAAAACTCCTTTCATGTTTGCTTTAAAATAAATTTTTTTAACTGACAATTAAATTATTCCATTTTTGGTTGAAAATTGATATTTTCCAGTTGAAAATTTAACTATTTGGTTAAAAATTTATGTTTTTTAGTTGAATATTTATCCGTTTTGAATAAAAATTAGGTCGAAAATTGAACTTTTGGTTTGAAAAATCATATTTTTGGGTTGAAAATTTTACAACTTTGTTGAAAATTCATTTTCTTAAGATATTTTTCTTACATCTAATAAATTTATCCATTCTATCTTTGGTTAAAGTTTTGTCCTGTATATTGAATGAGTTGGAAAATCGTCTTTTTGATAGAACCTTAATCTTCTTCGTCAAAAATTCATCTTTTTATTTAAAAATTGAACAATTTTGTTGACAATTCGTTTTTTGTTGTTGTTCAAAGTGAATTTTTTTTCAATGGAGTTTTTATCCAAAAATGAACTATTCCATTTTCGGCTGAATATGGTATATTGAATGAATTACAAATTAAACTAATTGGTAGAAAATTCACGTATTTTGTTGAAAAGTCGCCTTCTTAGGTAGAAAATCAATCTTGTTTGTTGAAAATTCAACTTTTCAAATGAAGAGTTTAATGTTCAAGCAAAAAGTTAAATTTTTTAATAAAGTTGTTTAATTTTCGAGGAAAAATATGAATTTTCAGTACAAAAGTCAATTTTCGACCAAATAGTGTAATTTTATACCAAATTGTTGAATTATCAAGCCAAAAAGGCGTATTTTCTACAAAACAGCTGCATTTCTAACAAAAAAGGTAATATACGACCAAATAGTGGAATTTGCACAAAAAAAAAGAATTTTCAACGAAACATGTAATAATTAATATTTCAACAAAAAAAAAGATTCTAATTTTAAATGAAAAACAGTTGAATTCAACCAAGAAGGATGAATTTTCAAATAAGGAGTAATTTTCTACCAAAAAAGACGAATCTTCAACCAAAAAAGATTGAGTTTTAATCAATTATGGAATAGTTAGTTTCAGTAAAGAAAATTAACTCTCAACCAAAAAAAAAAACTAATTTTAAGAAAAATAGTTACATTTTCAAATAAATAGTTTAATTTTTAAGAAAAAAGTTTAATTATCAACCAAAGTAGTTTAATTTTCTACAAAATATTTAACTTTCAACAAAATAGATAATTTTCAACCAAATAGTTTAATTTTTTACCAAATTGTTGAATTTTCAATTCGAAAAGATGAATTTTGTACAAAATAACTGAATTTCCAACTCGAAAATATGAATTTTCAACAAAAAAAGTTTATTTACGACCAAATAGTGAAATTTTCAACAACAAAATTTTAATTTTTAATCAAAAATAGTTGAATTCAACCAAGAAGGATGAATTTTCTACCAAAAAATAAGAATTTTCAATCGGAAAAGATAATTTTTTAACTAATGATGAAATAGTGACAGTTTCAGTGAAGAAAAATAATTTTCAACCAAAGAGATTAATTTTCAACCCAAAAAGTTTGTTTTTTAAACAAAAAGATTAATTTTCTACAAAAAAGATGAATTATTAACAGAATGCATGAATTTTTAACTTATAATCGAAAAATTGTCAACCAAAAATAGAATAGCTAAACGTCCAGATAAAAAAAAATACTTTTTAGCCAAAAAATGGATTTTTAACAGAATAGTTAAATTTACAAATAAATTTAGTTAATTTTTAAGCAGTAGGTTTAATTTTCTACCAAAGAAGTTTAATTTTCTTCGAAAGTAGTTTAATTTTTAACCAAAGTCGGTAATTTTTTAACAGAATAGATCATTTTCAACAAAATAGTAATTTTCTACCAAAAAAGACGAATTTTTAGCAGGAAAAGATGAGTTTTCAAATAATGGAATAGTTACAGTTTCAGTAAAGAAAATTATTTTTCACAAAAAAAAAAGAATTTTTAGTAAAATAGTTAAATTTGGAACCAAAAAGATAAATTTTCAACTGGAAAGTTTGTTTTTTAACCAAAAAGATTCATTTTCTACAAAAAAGATGGGATTATCAAAAAAATACATGAATTTTCTACTAAAAAAGATGAATTTTTAATCAAATAGTTGAAGTTCAAACTAAAAAAGATCCATTTTTAGCCAAAAATGGAATACTCAAATTTTCGGTTTATAAAATTAATTTTTAACCAAAAATAAAACAAATTTTCAACAAATAAAAACTTTTTGACAAAATCGTTGCATTTTTAAGCGAATGAAGTACTTTTCAACCAAATAGTAGAATTTTAACCAAAAGGGATGAATTCCGAACCAAGAATATAATGGTACAATTTTCAAACAAACAAAATTCACTTTTAAACATTAATAGTCGAATTTTCTTATCAGCTTCTAATAATTCAGTTTGAATGTAAGCCGACAAGAAAAAGCGAAAGTTCCTTGAAAACAGGCGAAAAAATAAGAAAATTTTTACAAAAAAGGGGAAAAGAGTTTATGGACGGCCCTTCATCTGTAAAAATAATCTGCCGTCGAACATAATCTTTAATTTATATCAATATTCTCAAATTTAACAAAACGCCTAAAAAATTTAATTAAAAGTACCCTCATACTCGTATCAAATAGTTTTAAGTCATTATTCATTATTCAATAAGCGGTTATATAAAATTGAGATTTAAATTTATTTTTAGAAATAAATGTGGACGCTCCCTATTTATTTTTATGAAAAAATTAATATTTTGCTACTATTTTGCAAAATATATGCTACTTTTGACACTATCTCAAATTTCTCAAATCAGTCCGAGGACTGGGGCAAATATTTCTGAATTAAATCCATTGATTTGATGAAAATTCCTTTAATGTTTGCTTGAGAATAAATTTTTTTAACTGACAATTAAACTATTCCATTTTTGGTTGAAAATGTATTACCATCCTTTTTTGACCTATAATATTGATACACTTTATTGAAGAGTGAGGAAGCTATGGTAATGCATAATATTTGAAAACACGGTTTTTTATAGTAAAACTTTTTTCACTAACATGATTCAAAATTGATGCAAGAATCTATCTAATGAATTAATTCAATTAATGATAATAATTCAAGATGGCTGAATTTGAGTTTGTTCCGAAAAATGTTGGATTAACTTGTGCACTTTCAGTTCCGTAATTATCGTAAATTCGACGATATTTCGTCCAAACTGTCGCGAGCAGGAAAGCCAGGACATTGCCGGCTATTTATCCGTAAATGATATATTACTATATAAGTTGGGGAAGCACGCTTTAAATTAATGCCCCGGTGTCTCCGCAGATCTCGAGTCCCATTATTCGATGAATGACTCAGCTATTGCTGGGGCCTAAATAGGTTCGGACAATCGGCGGACCATTTGCGAGTGTCCATGCCATTAAAATCAGACACCCTACGGACTATATCCAGACTAGCCGGATGTCAACGTTAAACTCGTTACCAAAATTTTGGTACCTAACGCGTTTATCCACCCGGAACAATAAGTCTGGAGGGAACTTTCGTGCTGACCAGCGCAGCGGTCCTTCTATAATTGACCAAGTGTCAAACGCACGGAATTTTCAGAGGGGGTGGTTATATTAAACGATCTTAATTTGCAGTCTGTACTTTGATGTCACTGTCTTAGGAATTTTAATCAAGGAATTCGTCTTGGGAATTTAGGCACATAGGGTTTGGTACAATTTCGTATAATAATTGTCTTTAAGAATTTGAATTTGTAATTGAAAATACCGCTGCGAAGTACTATGGATATATTCACTACGGGTGTATTTATTTGTGCTCATTTTATGAGCATTTTGCTTCCTTGTGGGTATTAAATGAATTTGCTTCTTCATAGAGGGAGGTTCAGACAAATCAAATTTTGTATTCGAAATGATAATTTCTTGAGCTGGAAAAGGGAAGGGAAAAGTTCTGTCGCGCCCTATCCCTTTCCCAGCTTTATGATTTTTTTACAAAAATTGTCAGAATTATTATATTTGAAAATTTATGATCAAAAAGTCTTTTCTATTCATGCGTCAACTTTGAATTGTGTCGATGAAAAAAGTTTTTCTGTTTGAAACAGATGATTCAAATATTATAAATGAGCATAACTTCCTTAATCTTCAATAAAGTGTATTACTATTATAGATCAGTCGATTTGCCTCGAATCAAGGAATCTTTTATATTTTTACATCAACTTTGAATTGTGTTGGAGAAATAGTTTTACCATAAAAAACCGTGTTTTTAAATATTATGAATTATATATTATATATAGTTAAAAGTTTGTCATAAGGACAACCGCAGGATTTCGCCGGGAGCGGGTGCTAATCTGAAAAATTGCACCCGCTCCCAGCGAAATCGCGGTAAAATTTCAGCTGTAACCACGTCTCACGACCGTGAGATAGGTGGTTACAGTCTGCGACGAACTCAATACGATGGTCCGGCAAAAGTCTCGTGCACCCTGAGGACACGGAGCGACCCAAGGACGACCGCCTTCTGCATTTTCCCCGCAAGTGTCTCAGCATTTTTTTGACACGCAGGGATGCTTTTCAGGCTATTAACCAGTGAAACCTTGGCACTTCCAAGAGCGCCGATGATCAAGATGATTAGCTTAACAGAATATTCCGGGTATAACCGTCGCAACTCCCTTATAAGGTCTTTATACCTCTCTTTCTTTTCTTTCTCCTTGGCTGTGACGTTTTTGTCAGCTGGTGCCGAAAATTCGATAACGAACATGGTTCGTTTCTCGAAGTCAAGGAGAACTATGTCAGGCCTCGAGTGCGCAACAGAAACAATTGTCGAGAATATGAAGTTCCAGTATATGCGGCACTTCTCATTTTCGACAATTGACTCTATTTCTCTAGGAGCGTTTAGCGGAGAGGTATTTGGGCTAATGCCATAAGAGTGACAGAGATGGTAATAAAGCACTCTTAGTGCCGCATTGTGCCTTTGGATGTAGGTCGTTCCCGCATGAGTTGGACAACTAGATAGTATGTGTCCTAGATGCTCGGGGTGTGCATGACACGCTCTGCAACTATCATCGGGAATGTCTTGGCTCAAAATGTGGCGACGGTATGCTAGAGTGGAAATGACACCGTCTTGACATGCCAAAATGAAGCCCTCCGTGCCCGACTTCAATCCGGGTGACCTAAGGAAAGCAAACGTTAGCTCATACGACATCGACTGATCTTCCACATTTCTGTGGAAGATGCCGTGCATCCTCTTGTCGAGGAGCTGTTCGTGGAAGTCTTTCTCCTGTGCTTTCTTAATCCGGGCCTTCAGGAGTGAGTATTCAAGATGGATAAGATTTGATGCATTTTGCTCACCCCTAGTATTGAAGTCAAGGCCGAGTGTTTCAGCAGCCTCCTCCGCTGCTTTGTACAGAAACGCCCCTTTTCCCACTTCTTCGTGTTTCCTGACCATTTTAAGAAGAGGGTCTTGTCCATTTGCAACTATATGTGCTGTACCCAGAATGAGTCTGTTGTGAAGAAATTCAAGATTCAGTATTCCGCGACCACCTAGGCGGCGTGAGATGTAAAGTCGCGGAACAGAAGACTTAAGGTGCATGCTCTTGTTCATGTGCAAAACCTTTCGCGTCCCGATATCAAGGGATCTGAGCTCGTCCTTCGTCCATGGAACCACTCCAAATGAATAGAGTACTACCGGGACGGCAAGCATGTTCGTTGCAGATACTTTGTTTCTCGCCGAAAGTTCGGAAGACCAAATCTGCCGGATGAGACGTTTGTATCTGCATCGGAGAGTATCCTTTATAGATGTCGCGTCCTGAATGCGGCTCTGTGGCACGCCCAGGTATGTATAGGTCTCTCCAGCGCAAAGGTGTCGTATAGCGCTTCTGTCAACGAGCTCAGGATCTTCGGGGATGCCATTAAGTTTTCCTTTCTTCAAATTAACCTTGGCGCATTTCTCTAACCCGAATTCCATTCCAATCTCTTGAGTGTACTCTTTGACAATTTTCAGAGCTAGATGTAGTTTCTCTTGATTCCTAGCATAGATCTTAAGATCATCCATGTAAAATACATGAGTGACCTTATGCTTTCGGTTTCCAGGTTTTCCGCAAAGATACCCTTCGGAATGGCGAAGTGCGAGAGATAGTGGCAATAATGTGAGGCAAAAGAGGAGAGGGCTCATGGTGTCGCCCTGAAATACACCTCTCTGAAAGGTGATGCTGTTAGTGATCACACGATGTTTTCCAGATGAGATAGTAAATCTGGTTTTCCAAAGCGGCATTAATGTCTCTATGCATCTCACGATGTGTGGATGAACCTTTAGGCTTTCCAACAGACAGATGATAAGTCTATGGGAGGTTGAATCGAAAGCTTTCCGGTAATCAATCCAGGCCATCGATAGAAATCGCTGATAGTATGCTGCGTCTTTACAGACACATCTATCGATGAGCAAGTTCTCCCGACATCCCGCTACGCCTTTCTTTGAGCCACGTTGTTCATACATCTCTCGCCATACAGGTCCAATTGTCCGAACAATCCTATCATTTAGGATAGCTGTGAAGATCTTATACAGTGTGTTCAGACAAGTTATTGGCCTGTAATTCTTAGGGTCAGCTAAGTTGCCCGTCTTCGGCAGGAGCACTGTGCGCCCTTCCACCAACCACCCCGGAATAGGCTCTTCCGACTTTAGATATGAGGTAAAAATTCGGGCCAGATGCTGGTGGGTTGAAGGAAACTTCTTCCACCAGAAGGTTTTGATGCCATCTGGTCCCGGAGCGGAATAGTTCTTCATGCCTCTTAATACGTTTTTCACCTCCTCGGTAGTGATAGGTGGGCATTCCTCCTCAGCTGTGATGAGGGCATTGCACAGCTCCTTGAAGCTGTTTATGTTCTTTGAGCCTTCTTTAAGTGGATGTTGGACTTCGTAGACTTCTCTCCAAAATGCTTCGACCTCCTCTGGTTTGGGCGGATGGTCGACAGTAACTGGAGGGTCTTGGAAGAGTCGAGATGGGTCAGACGAAAACTGTTGATTTTCTCTGACCCACCTCTCTCTCCGCTCTAGACTTCTCCTAGCGTCAGATAGTACTCGTATTCTGTCAACAATATGCTGCCTGATGGTCAGTAGCTTTGACTTGTTGATTGTGTGATGACGGATCCGCAGTTCGCGCGTGAACTGTCGAACCTTGGCAGTGAAAGTCCTGCCAGATGTTATGTAGTCAATCACACTCTGAATGCGGGACGCGTACTGTCTTGCCCAGCCTATCTTTGTGCTAAGTTGATGCATTCGTCTTTTGGTCTTATGATCAACCGTTGGTTTTGTTTTACGGTTTGCATCTGCCAAAGTTCTCGCTGCATTGTACACACTACAATTGATAGTCCAGAGGTCGGATTCTTCGGAAAAGTCTCCACGAAGCTCATCATCCAGTTCAGTCAGATCTTTGGGCTTGGGAGAAACCTGAATGTTGATGTTTCTCCGGGTCTTGAAGCATCGTTCTCCCTCTATTGGATGCCTGTTCGAGGCTGGTCTCAGTGTCGCCTCTCTTTCTCTGTTGCCGGCTTGTTCTGGCTGCGGTTGTGTAGGCGTTCCGCTTATATAACCCCTTTTCCGGAGGTCCTCGGCACGGTTTCGCAGCCGTTTTTGCGAAAAATCCGAGAGCTCTGGGTGTTTCTCGCACCACAGAGCATGCAGTCGCGCCATGTAACCTTTTCGTTCAGGGGCCATACTGGTATCATAGCACTCCAGCAGGTCGTCCCTGAGTCGATCCGTCCACTCAAAAGTAACGAGATTTCGCCGGTCAATCGCATTGACTCCGTCTTGATTGGCTCCCCCAACTCTAGGATAGTCGGCATTGTTGTCCGACCCATTGTCGGGAGCCCTGCGCGTTCGATTGTTTTGAACCGCACTTCCTACAACTATGTTTGGTGTTCTCATTGTTGTTCCCACGAGCAGCTAGGGAAAAGGGTTAGTCCATCCTTGTAGAGCAGTGGTCGGCACGCTCTTGCCCAGGGCAGGCTACCCTGCCCGGGCTGCCCAACGACCTACTTTCTGGGCAGGTACCTGCGAGCTTGGGCAGACCGACCCTTTCCTCAGGGGTCCTTTGTTGGAAAGTAGAACAAATTGACAAAATTTAAAAATCTTTAATTTTGTAATTAGCGATTTGAAAGTGATATTTTTGGAATCTGCGAATTTTTCCGATTTCAACGATATATAATTTGTCTATAAAGGTTGAAAATTTAAGAAGTATTTAGTATAAAATTGAATATTAAGCTAAAGTTTTTTGATATTAAACTCCTTCAAATTTTCAACTTTCTTAGGCAAGTAATATATCATTGGAGTCGGAAAAATTCGTAGATGCTGATTATGCTATTTTCAAATCTCTAGTTGAAAAACTAAAAGTTCTTACATTTCTTTACTTTCACCTGCCTGTGGACAAAAGACCCTTGCTGGAGAAAGCTCACCCACACTGAGGTCCGTGAATAGAACGAAAAGTAGTAGAAAAAATTAAGCCGGGACGGGCCTGACCATACCTGAAAAGTGAGCAAAAAGTTTGCCGACCACTGTTGTAGAGCCCCGCGTGCAAGGATAAGGCTGATACTCTGAGAGGTCGCCCGGTATCCCAGAGTCACCGTTTGAGACACCACACCCAGGTGCCATTCAGCTTTCGGCACGGTTGTTACGCCTCCGCTTGGGGGTTATTCCTTCGGGACCATCCCTGGACAATTGTCCGCGACTGCTTATTAATTATTGTAACCATATTCAGCAGAAACCCTTGGTACAGGGACCCTCTATCCGCAACCCGAGGACGCGTCCGGTGGCTTTGTCATAGGCCCTTCGGTTCGAATCCCAAGGAATTAAAACCGAATACCGAATATATATATATATATATATATATATATATATATATATATATCCTTACCCTTCGAAAAAAGGTATCCATATTATAAATTAATCGATTCGAGACGATCAACACACCTTTCCTGTTCTTGCATCAACTTTGAATTATTTCAATGAAAAAAGTTTTACTGTTTGAAATAGATGATTCAAATATTATAAATGCGCATAACTTCCTTAATTTTCAATAAAGTGTATCAATCGATTTGCCTCAAATCAAGGAATCTTCCTTGTTCTTGCATCAATTTTGAATTATGTTAGTGAAAAATATTTTACTATAAAAAATCGTGTTTTCAAATATTATGCATTACCATAGCTTCCTTACTCTTCAAT
>CAKNYM010052837.1:286903-301901 GCA_932195095.1 Andricus curvator
TGCATCAACTTTGAATTGTGTTGAAGAAAATAGTTTTACCATAAAAACCGTATTTTCAAATATTACCATAGCTTCCTTACTCTTCAATAATGTATCAATGTCATAGTTCAATCGCTAAAAAAATGCAATAATTATTTTTAGAAATCCTTCAGTCAGTTTCAAGATATTAGTGGTGAAAATAAGCCCTCTAAATTTCATCAATTTATCTGCAACCATTTTCAAGTTATCGTGTTCACAAAAAAGAGTGACATCCGCACACACACACACACACACACACGCACGCACACACACAGCCAAACACACACATCCGGAAAATTGCTTAGAACATTGTATTAGACATTTTTAAATTGAGAAAGGTTTAATTAAATGAATTTAAAAAATTTGGAAAATGTTACCATTACAAATCCTCTATGAGGAAGCAAAATGTAGAAATCGTTCAGGTCGATGTAATATTATGAATTTTTTGTTTCAAAATATATAATTATTATCATCAGGCGCTATGAAAAGTTGGAGTTGCATTTCTCAAAAATTAAAACTTAGTACCTTATGGATGATTTGAATTATTTCTTGAATTGAAATTGGATATTATTATAATTTTTGGCTGAATTAGAGGTCGAACATTTAAAAAAAAGCATGGTAAATCTACGAAGAAAAAGATTGAATATTGAATGTCATGAATGATGCTTTTCTTCTCAAAACAACTTGTTTTCTGTGTGATGAGGTAAATGTCACTAATGATATTTTGCATCAACTTCATAGACCTCTTCATTTAAGAAAATGATACTGCGCAAGCGCGAAAAATATATAGTACTTCCGTGAGTTTCGAGCAATTTTTCTCTGAAATATATGTGGGAATAGTAAATATTAACCGAAACAAATATTTCGAGCAATAAGAAGTTAAAACACTTCCTATTCAAAAAATGTCTGATTTGCCAGGAGAAAATCCACTGAAAAGAAAAAAGGTTGGTTCGGACAAGAAGTGGTGTTTTGGAAATTGTTAAAGTGACACCCGGTGCAAGTCGTACTTAAAATATAAATATTATTTTATTTCATTCCCAAAATCCTGTTAAATATTTCGTAAGGGTAATATGGCAGAAAAAGTAATATGTGGGTTAGGTTATGTGCGCGCAGGGACAATTATTATTAATAATTAAAAAATTAAAACTATTTAGGCGGACAATTTCTTCATTTGAAGTGCTCAGAACTGAACGTCAAGTTAAAGCACTCAAAGTGATACTCTTAAATTTGATGCTTCAAAAATTAAAGCTTAAAAATGTTTGTATTCAACCGCTCAATAAGTTATTACACGTTTAAAATTAAAGCTTTTACAACTTTTTAATTTAATAATTCAAGAACAAATGCCGTTAAACCAAAAAGTTTTAAACTTCTATAAATGAAACAGTTCAAAGATTTCTGGTTACAAAATACGAATCCATGCTCTCATTTCTAATATTCCAAATTGCAGAAAATTCAAGCAATTTTATATCAAAAACATTAATAATAATCAAAATAAAGCAACTGATATATATTTCTTAAATTATTGATACTCGAACTTCAGTTTAATTCAAAAAACCATTAGATTATTTATATTTACAGTTGATCAACTTAAAACGTTTTTTTATCAAAAATGTTCAAGTTGAAACGCTCTTTTTTAATATTTTTGGAAAAGTGGCAAAAAGTACCAGACACGTTGCAGCTTTCATCCTGCTTTAAACAAAAAAAAAATAATTTGTTTAATCATTATTAAAATTAGACGATTTTATGCAACTAAAAAAATCCAGGTAGTCTCATACATCTTGCCGGTAGTGTATATTGAAAAAATCGTATCAAAGAATTTAATTGTACTGTAAAATTGTTATTGCTATTTCATTCAATATTCTCTTTATTTTTCATTAGTTTGAAACTTGTGAAAAAAATGTTTAATATGAAATATTTGGTCTTCAAATTGATTATCACTCAAAGCAAAACATAAAAAAGTATAACAAAATTTTAAAAAGCTAATAGGAAAAACTTCCAGCTTACATTTATTGATTGAAAGTAGTATAAAAATTACTGAAATCCATACTAATATGAATTAAAAGTGAAATTTCAGAAAAAACTTCTAATTAAAAATTTGTCTTAACAAATAAATACTTTGATGTTCACAAAAAATGAAAACAATTTATTGGTAAAATGAATTTAACGGATTTTATCAGATTTCTGAAGATTCCAGTAATCTTAAGAGATTTTGAAGCCTTTAAGGTATCCTAATGTTTTTTAGGTATTTTAATGAATTACCTATATGAATCCATGATCCTGAAGGATTTAAAAGGACTTCAAATATTTCAACTGATTTCGAGGAATTTCAAGGAATATCATCAATTTCACGGAATTCCAAGAGATTTTTATAATGTTTTAATGTTCTGAGGATTTAAAGAGATTTTAAAAATTTTAAGGTATTTTCAAAGATTTAAAAAAATTTGACCGTCTTAAAAATTTTGAAGGGACTGTATAATCTTTTACTGTAATTTCAAAGAATTCATTGGCAAGAATCCTCGCAAGAATCCAAGTATTAAAGGATTTACAAAGATTTAAAGAGATTTTCAAATATTTCAAGGTATTCCCAAATATTTGAAAGAATTTAAAGGTTTTTAGGGTATTGAAACAAAATATTCAGAAATATCCATAAATAAAATATCCACAAATACATAAATATGCGCTAGTAATTTAAAACAAGTGTAGTAGTGCAGTAGCGAATATCTGTGTGGGCTTATCATAAATACCAAGGTCGTTCTCCAACTGATATGAAACTGGTATAACGAGCCATACAGGTATCGACCGAGGAGGGAAACACTATTGTAAATATTATTTCTCGTATTTTTTCAATTTGTCATTTCATTCACTGTTTCATTGGAATACCATTCAAACTCCCATCCGTGACACAGGGTGTTTGCTTTAATCCAAGAAAAAAAAATCCAAATTATATCATTTTAAGAAATTTTAACCTAGAAATATTAAAAATTGAACAGTTACATTTTTGTATAGGCTGAACACTTCTTAAATTACATGTTAAATTATTTTTATTTTAAATAGTTTAAAAATCTTAAAAATGCTGAAAAATTTTATTTTAAAATCTTGAAAAATCTATATGTTGTTTCACATTTTTTCACGATTTAAATTATTTTTGAAATTTTTTCAGAACTTCTAAACATCTTTTAAAATTATTGGAATTTTTCCTAAATTTTTTTTTAAATCATGCCAAATAAAAAAATTTTTCCTTAAAATCTTTCACATTCATTTATGACAATTTTGTAAATATTTCTAGATGTTTTTAAATATCCTTTTGAAATTAATTTTTCAACATCAAAAATCAGTTTCAATTTTTCTAGGAATCTTAAGGAAATGCTTTTTATTCTTTTAAAGACTTTCACAATTCTTAAAAAGATTAAAAATTTTTTGTTCGAAATCGGCAAAAATCTATATTTTGTTTTGAATAAGGCCGTGGGCTATTTGCACCAAATTTTCTGGTGCATGTAGACAGTTTGTTTAATTAATTTGAAATCATTTCAAATTTTTAAATAACTTTGAATTTTTTCAAAACTTCTAAAAATCTCTTCAACTTCTCGAATTTTTCCTAAGAATAATAGGTGTTCTATTGTTATTCATACATCAAAATTCAACAATTTGACGTACAAATTAGGTTTTTTAAAAATAGAACAATTAAAAATGTAACGTTCGAAGTTTAGTTTTTTTTTGTTTTTAGTTTGGAATATTTGATTTATAATTACTAATTTTAAATGAATATATATTAGGCTGGTTCAAAAAAATCGACTATTTTTTTTTTCGAAACCCCCACATAAAAACTTCCGGAAAGGTGTAAAAAGATGCCTGTGAAAAGCAGAGATCTTAATATTAATGTTTAGAGGTCGCTCATCGCGAATTTATATTTCCCATTTAAATAGCATGTGAAATTTTTTTTTTTTAATTTGGAGTTTTATAACTCTTGAACGGCTAAATGAATTGCTGAGGCCATAACATATTCTTATAGGGAATTCGACGCTCTACAAAAAAGGTTTCTTATGATTTTTTCATAAATTTACTCCTTCAAAAGTTATTTAAGGCTAAATTTGAACACATAATAAATTTATCGTTTTTTTTTCTTAATTTTTGGAAAATTTCTGAAATTTATCACTAATTATCGTAATATTTTTTTCGGAAATTTTATAGTTCATAATATTCTTTGAAAAAAAGATCGTTCAACAATTTTTAAATCGAAAAGTTCAGTATCTTTATTAAAAATAGTATAAATTAGTATAGTATAGTATAAATCCAGTATCTTTATTAAAGATACTGAGCTTTTCGATTTAAAAATTGTTAAACGATCTTTTTTTCAAAGAAAATTATAAACTATAAAATTTCTGAAAAAAATATTACGATAATTAGTGATAAATTTCAAAAATTTTCCAAAAATTAATAAAAAAAAACGATAAATTTATTATGTGTTCAACTTTAGCCTTAAATAACTTTTGGAGGAGTGAATTTATGAAAAAATCATAAGAAACCTTTTTTGTAGAGCGTCAAATTTCCTACAAGAATATGTTATGGTCTCAGCAATTCATTAAGCCGTTCAAGAGTTACAAAACTCCAAATTTAAAAAAAAAATTCACATGCTATTTAAACGGGAAATCGAAATTCGCGATGAGCGACCTCTAAATATTAATATTAAGAGCTCTGCTTTTCACAGGCGTCTTTTTACACCTTTCCGGAAATTTTTATGTGGGGGTTTCGAAAAAAAAAAAATAGTCGATTTTTTTGAACCAGCTTAATATATATATATATATATATATATATATATATATTTGAAATATGAATATATTATTCTGAAGTTATCTTAAAATTGAAAATAGTTTATGATATAATATTATGATAAGACTTTCCAGTTGAAAAAGTTCAATTTTGAACGTAAAAGTCTGAAAATTCTGAAATGGTGAACTGATTCCGAATCGTCTTGTGAAATTAATTATTATTAACTTTTTCATCCTAAAAGTACAGATCAATTTCAAAAATCATTTATTAATTAACATTCACAGTTGAACAAATACAAATATTTCTCATCCCAAATCTTCGATTTCAAACGCTGCTAATTTTTATTGTTTAAGTCTCTAAGACTGCATTTTAAAACTCTTCTAATCAAAATGTAAGCCTAAAAATTAAAATCTGAAATGGAACATTTTTGAAGTGAAAGATTTTCGAATAACGTATTCTAGACTGAATGATATCACAATTGAAGAAGATAACAATTTAACTAATTATTTGAAAAACGGTTGAAATAAGTGTTGGAGATGTTTTTTTTTTTTTTCTAAAAATTTGGACAATTCGTAGTCAAAAAATAAATTCACTGTCTTTTCTTGGTTTTTCCAGGTCTCATAAAATTTCGGGTCATTTCTCGACTTTCCAGTTCCAGCGGCCACCCTGGTGACATTACAAGAAATTGTTTCACATCGTCATAAGTATATTAAAGAGTGTACAAATTTATAATAACCAGTTGGTCAAGTGAGTTCATGTTCCCCAAGTGGTTATAAACATACATATGTGAAACATACATAGTTGGTTTTTTAAATCAAAGTCTCTTTTTTATCACAGGTCTATAATATAAGAAAAATGTTTTATCCTAAGAAATTACTTGTATTATTCATTATTTATCTGAATTTTACGGAGAATCATACGAAAAGAATATTGGGTGTTTTTCCTTTCAACTCAAAGAGTCACACCGACGTGCACACTGCTCTGATGAAAGGCTTAGCGAAAAAAGGACATCAAGTCGACGTTATTACACATTTCCGACTGGAAGACCCACCAGAGAATTACAAAACTATTGTAAACTTAAATGGTAATATACCTAATTTCGTGAACAATGCGTCCTTCGAATCTATTTCTCAAGCGTCCTTAGATAACGTGTATTTAACTGCATGTGTAATTGGGAATGAAATTTGCAACCTATTGTCCCTTGAAGAAATGCAGAATGTTATTCATAATCCATCTGGTGAGCCACCTTATGATCTTGTGATTACCGAGGTTAGTACAAGTAGTCAAAAAAATGTATTTTGCAAAAATATTTAAATGATTAAATCTGACAAAACATGGTAAATTTTTTAAATACAAACACATGTGAGCAAAAATAAATTTACAGGTGCTTGTATTCAATTGCTATATTGGATTGCTACAGACTCTATGATGGACATATTTACTGTTTCAACTTTTTGGGAACGATTAAAAAATACATTGCATTCTCATATTAATAAATACAGATATTTTATGTACACAGAGGAAGCACAAACCGAGGCAATGAGAAAATATTTAAATCCTAATATACCGAGCGTTCGAGAAATCGAGAGAACTGTGGCTTTAACCTTCGTCAATTCTTATTATAACCCATTTGGTATTAAACCTTCTACCCCAGGTTTAGTAGAAATTGGCGGTATACATATAGGAGAAGATAATTCAAAATTAGCGCCTGTAAGATGAATAGGCTACCATATTCTATAACTAATTATTTAAAAAATTCACAGATTTCAATTCGAGCATTTAATAACTGAGGCCCCGGATGCAATAACCGACGGGACGCTCGGCCTTGTATTTATTGCTCAGCTCCCCATTCGAGATGAAATGACGCGAAAAGTGATCTGTAAGTCAAATTTAAAAAAAAATGAGCATATAGAGCTTAATGAAAAGCACAATTTTCATGGAGAACATTTTTTTGTGCGATTTCAACTTTGTGAAAAATAAAATATAAACTGCAAATTTTTAAGAGCGGAATTCAATGCGTTTTATAAAATCAACTCGCCGTAACTTTTTTTCTTTTTGACGAAATGATTTGAAATTTGAATCCCAAGCGTATTATACTCTGTCGAAGCTTACGGTATTCGATTCGTGCATAAAAAATTTAATTGTTTAACAATATGTCAATGTTTGTTAATAACTATTTAATATCATGCTTTTTCACGTTCGGCGGAAAAAAAGTATCGACCGTAAGATACTGTAAGATTCCCGAATCGGAAAAGTCCCGAATAATAAAAGTTCCGAATAATAAAATTCCCGAATTGGAAACTCCCCAAAAAATAAAATTCCTGGTTGGGAAATTCTCGAATAATAAAATTCCCAAGAGTTCATAATATTCGAATTTGAAAATCCCCTAATAATAAAATTCCCAAAAGAAAATTGGCGAATCATAAAATATCCGAACCAGAAAATTCGGAAATTTACACAATTAAAATTTTTTCAACACATAAATTTATTGTTATTTCAAATTTAAACAATAATTTTATAAACTTTGAACACTGAAAATAAATTTTTTTTCCGTAAAAATATTTGATTATTCTATTTTTAATAAATAAATGATATTTATGAAAAAAAAGTTTTATTGTTTAGATTCAGGAATTTTATAATTCGGGAATTCTCCAGTTCGCATATTTTATAATTCAGAAATTCGCTGTCGGGAATTCTATTACTCGGGAATTTTCCGATTCGGTAATATTGTGGACTGTTCAGGAATTTTATAATTCGGAAATTTTATTATGCGGGAATTTTTTTATTCGGGAAATTTCCAATTCGGGAATTTTAAAGTGTGGGGAATTTTATTTTTCGGGATTTTTCAGTCGTCCCGTCCAAAAAAGAAAGTCGATTGTGGTAGAAAACGAACAGTGAATGAAAAATCTTCGAAACGCAACATTGCGAAACACTCTCGAAAAAAGATATGTGAATCAGTTGAGTGTCAAAAAAAATGTATTGCTGATGACTTTTTTGTGAGAATTGAAGGGTGAAACCTTATTAATTTTTCATAATTATTATTATCACTGGCGGATCTGCGGCTGTGGTTTTGGGCGTTATACCCCCTTCCCCTTTTCGCTGACAATCGTTTCTAGTTTTATATTCATAAAACCATATAATTATAAATACAAACAAAGTGGTAACACTCGAGATCGAATTCACAGCTAGTTTATGTCTAATTCCACTGATCTAAATATAAAGGAATTTGATTAATTGGAGGACATTTTGGAATATTTTATCCAATGTAGGTATTACTGAGCATTTTCGGAAATTTTCATGTATTTCGAAAGATAATGCAGAATATCTTCTTCGTTATAAAGAAAATTCCTTGGAATGTAATAAATGGTTGACAATCGGAAACCTTGAAAATAATGTGGAAATTTCGAAATGTTTTTCAGATATTTCAAGATTATACAGGCATTTTTCCCCATAAAAATCAATAATATTGTGCGGGCTATCTCGAGAATGACTAGAAAGGAATCGGTCAGTTGTTTGAACTCGAAAATTCCCTCTATACTTTTTCCCGCCGTACGTGAAAAAGCATGGTATTAAATAGCTATTAACAAACATTGACAAATTGTTAAACAATTAACTTTTTATGCACGAAACGAATACCGTAGGCTTCGAAAGAGTATAATAGCTCGGGATTCAAATTTCAAGTAATTTAGTTGACAAGAAAAAAAGTTACGGCAAGTTCATTTTAAAAAACGCATTGAATTCCGTTCTTAAAAATGTGCAGTTTTTATTTTATTTTACACAAAGTTGAAATCGCACACAAAAATTTCTACACGAACATTGTGCTCTTTATTAAGCTCTATATGCTCATATTTTTTTCAAATGATTTTTTTAAATTCAAGTTTCAGATAACTTTTCGCGTCATTTCATCTCAAATGAAAAGCGAGAAATACAAAGCCGAGCGTCCCGTCGGTTATTGCATACGGAACCTCAATTGTAAATCCGTTTTATTTTCCTGCTTTAGGATCTGGAACGCTGGATGAATGAAAGTACAAACGGAGTTATTTACTTTACATTAGGATCTTTGATCCTCATAGAAACCCTACCCAATGAAACCCTTCTTGTATTTTATAAATCTTTTAAAAAAATTGCTCCAATGAGGGTGCTTATGAAAATCGTAGACAAGACTAAACTTCTCCCGGGCCTACCAGAAAATGTGCGAACGTCCCCATGGATTCCTCAAATACCTGTCTTAAGTATGCTAAATAAAATATTTTGCTTATTCCCTTATATATATTGAAGATATCAAAAAAACAGCTTCAATGATTTATTTATAATTATCAGTCACAACTGAAATAAATAAAACAAATATCTAGTGGTTTTTCAGATGAACAATAATATTTGTTACTTCCTCATTTTTCATATAGAACACCACAACACGAGATTATTTATAACTCATGGCGGTATGTTGGGAATACAGGAAGCTCTTTATTACAAAGTTCCTGTGATAGGGATACCATTAGTAGCTGACCAGTTTCGAAACATAGAAGCTCTTGTAAACAAAACTATTGGTATCCGGCTGGATTACAACAAAATAACTCTACGATCTTTAGAAGAAGCTTTTAATGCCATTCTCAATAATCCTAAATACAGGTAAGTTTTCAAAAAGAAATTAATAATATTATATTTATGAACCCCCTACTCGGTGGGTTTCCTATCACCACTACGTAGCGCGTCCTCAGGTTGCGGATAGAGGAACGGCCCGTAAGGCTGAACAGCCCCCAAGTTTAACTGCGAATACAAGAATAAGCAGTCGCGGACAGCCGATAGGAGCCAGTCGTGGGTGTGGTGAATCTAGCACTGGTAAAAAATAGGTACACGACAACCATGGCTTGGGGGGACCCACCCATTCGCGTTCATACACAATGGGTGGGTTCTGGCAAGCCAAGGTGCCGCGTGTACCCACCTAGAAACTATACCCGAACCAAAACTAAAAATCTTGTAAGGGAAAAATCCTGCTGCCCATTGGACACTGCAGCGATGACACTGCCCGCAAGGGATGTGTGGAATGATTCGCCTGCATAGGGCCAAAGGGGTATTGATGCCAGTAGGCGCGCTGCCTTGCAGGGGGACGTTAGGGTACGAGGATGAAACTGTAATGTGTCTGACGACAAGTTGACATGGTCCTTGTCAGAGTCGGAAAGCTCCCATACTTAGACCTAGGGAGGTATGGGGGTTATCACTCCTGGGACAGTGGACTCACCTACGATCGGAATAGGATCCTAACGTGCGGATTATCTTGAAACTACCATGGCTAACTTGCAAAAACAAAAAACTACAGTTAAAGATCTAAGGGTGGGAACTCTAAACGCGCGTAGTCTAAAAACTGGCCGATTTAGCGAACTTATTAGGATAGCAATTGAATACAAAACTGACGTAATAGCACTTCAAGAAACCTGCTGGTCGGGCGATTTCGCGTCAATTTCTAGGGATAACTATACTTTCTACTGGGGAGGAGCTAAGGGGCAAAGACTGGGGGCTGGTTTTCTTATTAATAAAAGAATTTCGCAAGCACTTATCGACATGCAATTCATTAACGACCGGTTATCATACATTGTACTAAAGGGTAATTTCAGCAAACACGTATTAATCAATGTGCACTGCCCCACCGAGGACAAAGACGAAGACACTAAAGATCTTTTTTATGAAACAATCGAGCAGGTTTTTGACAAGTTCTCAACGTTTGACGCAAAAATAGTATTGGGGGATTTCAACGCGAAAATTGGAAAAGAACCAATGTATAGGCCTACAATAGGATCAGAAAGTTTGCATGACGTCAGTAATGATAATGGAACCAGAGTAATAAACTTTGCAGCTTCAAAGAACCTCGTTGTCAAAAGCACATATTTCAAGCATAAAAATATACATAAGGCCACCTGGACATCACCAGATGGTAATACTCACAATCAGATTGATCACGTTCTAATAGACAGAAGACGTCATACAAACATTCTCGATATAAGATCGTATAGGGGAGCGGATTTAAATTCAGACCATTTTCTCGTGATAGTAAAACTAAGATCTAGGCTAGCGTTAAGTAAGAAAACTAGCCGCACAGAGCCAACAGTTCGTTTCAATATAGATACGTTCAAAACAGCAACAGAAACATTAAATTACCAAGTTGAGATTTCTAATAGTTTCGACGCTCTCCAAGAACAGAGAGACGATAACAATAATCACGAGGAGGACCCGGAAACCCTGTGGAGCAATACGAAAAAGGCGATAAAGGCAGCCGCGAAACTTACGATAGGTTTTAAGAAAGTAACCAAAAGCAAACCATGGTTTGACGAAGAGTGCAAACTCTGGTTTGAGAAACGTCGGAAGGCCAGACTAAGTAGTTTGCAAAATAAGTGCGATCAAACACATAAGAAATATCTCGAGATTAGCAAAAGTACAAATAGGCTCTATAGATCCAAGAAAAGGGAGTGGGAAAAGAATAAAATACTAGCAATAGAAGCGCATAATAAACAAAATAACCCGCGTGAGATGTACAGGGGAATCAATTTTATAAGGAAAGGCTTTCAAAGTAGAACGGAAGTAATGAGGGACGAAAATGGCAATCTAGTAGCCGATGCGACAGAGAGACTGAATTTATGGAAAGATTATTTCGATAAACTATTAAATGTACGCGAAGCCCCCGTTGAAGGTAATCTCGGCGAAATCCACACTGCTGATCTATTAATTAACGATCCTACTGATATAGAAATAGAAATGGCCATAAAGAAGTTGAAAAATAACAAAGCCGCGGGCATCGATGACCTACCGTCAGAACTGATAAAAAATGGAGGCCCTTGCCTCACAAGGCAAATTTGTAAATTGATACGCGCAGTTTGGAAAACAGAACGCATGTCGGAAGAATGGAATACCTCTATCATTATTCCCATCTTTAAAAAAGGCGATAAAACTAACTGTAACAACTATCGGGGAATTTCACTTGTGCCTTCGTGCTACAAGATCCTGTCTAATGTTATCCTAAGTAGACTAACTCCTTTTGCCGAGGAAATCATTGGGGATTACCAGTGTGGATTCCGCCGAAACCGATCTACAAGCGATCAAATGTTTACAATTAGACAAGTGTTAGAAAAGAAATGGGAATTTAATGAAGCAGTACATCAGCTATTTATCGATTTTAAAAAAGCTTACGACTCTATTATACGCGCGCGAATGTACTGGATCCTAGAGTTCTTGGGTGTGCCAAGAAAATTGGTTAGACTTATCGAAATTTGCTTAAGCGGCAGTAAGGGTAGAATACGCGTAAACGGTAGTTTATCTGAAGAGTTTTCGATCCGCGATGGCCTGAAACAGGGCGATGCACTTTCGTGCGTCCTTTTTAACTTAGTTTTAGAATACGTGGTTAGGCAAGTGCAGGCGAATCCGACCGGTGCTACCCTCAATGGGGTAATACAAATTCTTGGATATGCGGATGATCTCGACGTACTAGGGGATGATAAAGAAACGGTAGCTAAAAATGCAGAAATCTTGATCGCAAAAGCCAAAGAGATTGGCTTGGCAGTTAGCGAATCGAAGACAAAATATATGACCGTCGTCAGGTCCGGAGAAACTAATCAAGACGGGGATCTAATGGCCGGAAATATGAAATTCGAAAGGGTTAACGAGTTTAAATACCTCGGGTCTATTATAACTAGCGAAAATAAGATTAAAACGGAAATCAATGCGCGGCTACACGCTGGCAATGGGTGCTATTATGCAGCAAACACGCTACTAAAATCGCGATCGCTATCTAGAAACATCAAAGTAAGAATTTACAAAACGATAATAATGCCGGTCGCCATGTACGGGTGTGAAACGTGGGCGCTGACGAAAGGAGAAGAGAATAGGTTTAGAGTTTTCGAGAATAAAGTACTTAGAAAAATCTATGGTCCAAAAAGGGACGAAGATACCGGCGAGTGGAGAAAACTGTATAATGATGAGCTGCACGCTCTCTACGGGTCAGCAAATATTAATAGAGTAATGAAAGCGCGTAAATTAAGATGGGCGGGGCATGTAGCAAGAATGGGCAATGAAAGAACAGTGGCGCAAGTTTTAAGAGGGAGACCGACTGGTAAGAGACCCCTAGGCAGACCGAGAAACAGATGGGAGAAAAATGTAAGGGATGATCTAAAAGAACTAGGACATGATTACTTAAACTGGATGGAGAATGCACAGGACAGAGATGTGTGGCGGTCTCGGGTAGATGAGGCAATGAACTTTCGAGTTCGAACTGCTAATCTATAATAATAATAATTTATGAACCCCTTTTTTATGGAAAAAAGCTGCATTCAAATAGAATTCATGAAAACTAAATTTATTAAAATTTTTTAGGGAAGCTGCGCAACGTGAATCGCAGCTTTTTCGCGATAGGCCGATGAGTCCTATGGATACAGCAATTTTTTGGGTCGAATACATCTTGAGAAATGGAGGAAATTCTTTAAGATCCCCGGCAGTGAACCTATATTGGTGGGAAGTTGCTCTTTTAGATGTGTACGGATTTATTCTCTTGAATTGTTTTGTGTTAATTTATTTAGTTATATTCACTACCAAGGTTGTTATAAGGAGATTTTTCAGAACTTTTACTGTAGCTTCTCAAATACAGGGATCACAGCGCAAAAGGAGCTCAAAAAAGGGGAAATACGGTGATTTACTCACGAAAAAGGGGAAAATAGGTCTAAATAGGTCTATATTTAGAAAATAGGTTTACATGTCGAAAAGAATAAACAATCTGCTTATAAGAAATGTTATATTTTTAAATAATTTTCAACGATTTCTGCCATTAAAGTATTTATTTTTGAAAATTGGATATACTTAGGTCGTTGGAAATTCATTCACAGTGATATAAAAAAGTCCAAGAAAAAATAAAATTATTTAAATGCACATTGGGCTCGTTGCATGAATTTTAGGTAATATATTTTTTAAATACTGCATAACATTCTGAACATTTAAGTGCATTTAAAATTTTTCTTGAATACTTCATTGTCCAGAAAAAAAATGTTTAAGATAAGTATCGAAATCCCTATTCAAAAACTCTGTGAACTTGAAACGTCACTTCCCAAAAACCGCGTAACCAATCAGAATAATAATCCATTGACTAACGAAGTATCTAGCAGACAGCTGGTGAAAATTCAATTTACAATTTCTAATAGAGATATTTGTTTACTTATAAATGTCAAAAATAAGCGGCCAGTAGTAATAAAATCTCAAAAAAAATTACAATTTTGCTTAAAATATAAAACCTAAAAAAAAGATAGTAATGAATAATATAATTCAAGTGCGCGAAAATGAGATGTTTCCAAAGATTTCCTCAAATTTTGGTCCATCATATGTTTGGTACCTAAGCAACTGCAATAGCAAAGATGATCTACACAAAATATTTATAAAGTTACCTATGGACACAGAAGTGAGAAAGAAATGGGCCGAAGCCGTTGGAAGAGCCGGTAAAGATTTTTTTGCAATATACAATTTGAAGATAATTTAAAGAATTTCAAACTCTCATTGCTGAATTTTCTGATCAAGAATGTTTCAAGTAATGTTAGTTTTCTAAAAGTACAAATTTTAGGCCTTTCTTTTTACTTTTAAAACACGTTCAAAATAATAAACCTTAAAATAGGTTATGTTTACTGTTTACACATTCAATCGCTAAGGGTCATATTATATCCCGTTAGCAAATGTATTTGCTTTCTCATAGAGGAAGCATTAGTTATTTTTTTAAATAATAGACAAACCAAAGTCTTTATTTTGATCAATTTAAAAATAGAAATGTACAGAAAATACAAAATTACAAAATAACACACAAAAAATTTTAAATACAAAGACAAATTAAGGCAAATCAAATTTTGTATTCGAAATGATAAGTTTTCGAGCTGGAAAAGGGAAGGGAAAAGTTCTGTCGCACGTACCCTATCCCTTTCCCAGCTTTATGATTTTTTTACCAAAATTGTCAGAATTATTCTATTTGAAAATTTATGATCAAAAAGTCTTTTCTATTCATGCGTCAACTTTGAATTATGTCGATGAAAAAAGTTTTTCTGTTTGAAACAGATGATTCAAATGTTATAAATGAGCATAACTTTCTTAATCTTCAATAAAGTGTATTAATATTATAGATCAATTGATTTGCCTCGAATAAAGAAATTTTTTTCATCCTTGCATCAATTTTGAATGATGTTAGTAAAAAAAAGTT
>CAKNYM010052837.1:315344-344517 GCA_932195095.1 Andricus curvator
AATTTCCGAACAGCTTATGATATTACCAAAATAGGAAATTCCAGACAGTTTATAATATTACCGAGTTTGAAAATTCCCGATAGAAAATTGCCGAATTATAAGATATCCGAACTGGAAAATTCCTGAATTAGAAAATCTACGATTAATGAAATTCCCGAATGGGAAAATTCCATAATAATAAAATTCCCGGACAGTTTATAATATTACCGAAATGAAAAACTCCCGAATGATGAAATTCCCGACAGTTTATGATATTACCGAATTGGAAAATTCCCGAATAATAAAATTCCCGACATGAAATTGCCGAATTCTAGAATATCCAAATAACTAGAAAATTCCCCAATTATAAAATTCCCGAATTTAGACAAATGAAAAATTTTTTCGATGAATATTATTTATTTATTAAAAATACAATGATCAAATATTTTTATCAAAAAAAGTTTAATATTTAAAGTTTCTGAATTATTGAAAAAATATTTTTTTCGATGAAAATTTTTGGACGACTGAAAAATTCTAGAAAATAAAATTCATGACTCTTTCAAATTCGCGATTTGGGAATTTCCCGAATAATACAATTTTTGAATATGTTATAAACTTTCCTGACTGGAAAATTCCCGAATAAAGAATTTCGGAACAGCTTATGATATTACCAAAATAGGAAATTCCAGACATTTTATAATATTACCGAGTTTGAAAATTGCCGATAGAAAATTGCCGATAGAAAATTGGCGAATTATAAGATATCCGAACTGGAAAATTCCTGAATTAGAAAACTCCCGAAACAATGGAAAAATGGTTTTCAATCAATATTATTTATTGAAAATACAATCAAATATTTGTATAAAAAAAATATTTTTTTTCTGATCAAAGTTTCTAAAATTATTGTTTGAATTCAAAATAAAAATTATTGAAAAAATATATTTTTGGATGAAAATTTTTGGACGATTGAAAAATCCTAAAAAATAAAATTTCCGAATAATATAATTCGCAAATAATGAAATTCCCGAATAAAAGATTCCCAAACAGTTTATGATCTTACCGAACTGGAAAATTCCCGACAGTTTATAATATTACCGAATTTTTAAATTCCCGCTAGAAAATTGCCAAATTATAAAATATACGAACTGAAAAATTCTTGCATTATAAAACTCCCGAAACAATCAAAAAATTGTTTTTCAATCAATATTATTTATTTCTTAAAAATACAATAATCAAATATTTTTCTAAGAAAAAATATTTTTCTTCTTCAAAGTTTCTAAAATTATTGTATGAATTTAAAATAACAATATTTGAAGACAATTTTCATCCAGAAATATATTTTTTTCAATTATATACCTAACCCCTATATACCTATCTACTTTACACCTATATACCTATCTAACTAATACCTATATACTCTACACCAATTCACACATATACCCAATACTATTTTCCAACCGAGCAAGTCACGCCTACCCCGAAAGGGAAATGGCTTAATGGTATAATAATAATCGTAATTTCAAAGTTAACCAATAATTTTAGAAACCTTAAACATTAAAATTAATTTTTTTCTTAATAAAAATATTTCATTATTATATTTGTTTAAATTCGGAAATTTTCTAGTTCGGATATTTTATAATTTGGCAATTTTCTGTCGGGAAGTTTCAAATTCGGTAATATTATAAACTATTGGGAATTGTCCATTTCGGTGATATCATAAACTGTTCGGGAATTTTCCAATTCGGGAATTTCATTATTCGGGAATTTTATTAACCAGAAATTTTATTACATATTCGAAAATTTTATTATTCGGGAATTTCCCAATTCGGGAATTGGAGAGAGTCGGGAATTTTATTTTCCGGGATTTTTCAGTCCTTCAAATTTTTTTTCAAGTATTGTTACTTTGAATTCAAATACCTAGATCCGCCACTGAATGTTCCAACTTCAAATATAATTCGATTCCTATACTTTTTGGTTTTCTTCCTAACCAACAATACCGACTGTGGCAGGAAGTATATATAAAGTCTAATTATTTTCAAAATAACAATTAGGTAAGTAAAAAGTTGTTCTAAATCTAGTGTCCTGATTTATAGCTTTTCATGTCACGCTGAAAAAAACAGTTCTCGTCAGATCACTGAAGTTAAGCAGCGTTGGGCGCGGTTAGTACTTGGATGGGTGACCATTCGAGAATACTGTGTGCTGTTGGCATATTATGGGTGTGGTGAGCCCAAACTTGTAGTTATTTATAACTACAAGAAAACTGTCCACCTAGAAACACTACCCGAATCGGGTAATGTCACGCCTACCCTGAAAGGGAAATGGCTTAATGGTATACATACATACATGTATACTTTGCCGTTTTTCCATTGCTGCGAAGGACGTAGCAGACGACAGCTTTTATTCCATCGTAAGATAAACTTTCGCCAAATAGCATGTAATCTTTAACAGCTGAACATTTTACATGCAACAAAATTTAACTTCAGTTTTTTCTGTGCCATACTGCTGGTTGATTGCAATACTAGTAGATGGGTGGAATTCAAACGGATAAAAAAGTATCTATGAATATTATTTTCGAAAGAAAAGGAGTGTTCTGATCGGGGTTAATCACAGATGACGTGGATTATTTGTCACATCTGTCTTTCTTTGGGCTTTCATAAATTATTTACCATTTGCGAAACGAGCAGCGGGTGCCCGATACTTAATCCGTGATTCGATCTAAATCTCAATTTTCTAGCTTGCCATACATATATATATTACACATATACATATAACTAAAGAGATGGCGAAGGTTCTCTTATACACTCATAGCGCCACCATCACCATCTCTTCCACCTCCACGCGCATAGTTCGCCCTCCACGTTCATCCAGTGAATTACTTCGTTAGTGGCTACAGTCAGAGGGCTGTTAATTCCTGCAGGGCAGATTATACAGATAGGTTTATTGCGCTCGTGTCCCAATCTAATGTTCGTAATGCTCCTGTAGCCTCTACACTCGTCTATATATGGATCTCGATTCCTCCTTCAGCCACCCCAAGACCGAAGTTTGCTTCCAGAAATGGGGAATCTGGGGTGGTCCAGAGACCCATGGACTCACAGAGTGATATCTGACCTACGCGAAGAATATGGAGTACCCTCTGGATACCTTTTACTCGCGTCGCGGGTAATAAATTTTCCAGAGGGAAAAATTACCAATGTGAGCAGGAGGTAATGCCTCACTTTATCATGTGTGAAGGGAACTAATTTCAGAAGTTATGTTTTCAAATCTTTTCTTTTATTGCGTTCCCTCAGGGACACATTTGGGTTATATCGGGGTGGCCGCAAAACTTCATTTTCAAAATTCCCTGACTTTTCCCTGCATAATTTTGCATTTTTCCTGAACATTATTATTTATTATTATACCATTAATTTAATACACAGTTACACAGTTTCTCATCTATTAATACCCTGCAGAAGACCCCTCTCTTCGGTTCTAGTTCTGTCCCTATACTTCTCCTTCATTGCCCGAAGTTGGGTGGGACTGACATTATAACTTGACTCTCCACCTTACGGCGTCTCGATAATATTATTTTGGGCATCCTGCTTTTTTTAAATTCTTACTCCTATCAAAAAAAATAGGTGGAACGAAATTCTCAAAAATCTCTCATTCATTGCTGTTGATTACTTGATTGGTAGCATACTGCTTGAATATTACTTCAAGTGGATGTTTTCAATTTGTTCTCTTGAATTTTCGCAAATTTTGTGAATCGCCATTCCTATTTCAGGAATTTTACCATTCAATTGAAAATACATATTTGTAGATTTGTATACTGAAAATTCAATGATTTAGTTTAGTTGACATTTTTTCTCTTTTGACTGGAAAATCCTTCTGGGTTGAAAAATCAACTATTCCGTTGAAAATCAACTTTCTTGTAGAAAGTTCTTTTTTTTATCTTGAAAATTTAACTATTTAATTGTAAATTAACTTTTTTTGAAATTTCATATTTTTAGGTTGAAAATTCCAGAATTTAGAGGAAATTTTTTTCTTTTTCGACTGAAAAATCGTTTCTCGTTGAAAATTCAACTATTTTGTTGAAAAATTAACTATTTGGGTCAAAAATTGCACTATTTGTTTGAAAATTCAATTATTAATTTGAAAATTTAACAGTTTGGGAGAAAAATTAATTTTTTTGTTAAAAATTCATATTTTCGAATTGAAAATCATATTTTTTAATTGAAAATTCAACTGTTTTGTAGAAATTTCGTTGCCACTGACCCAGGCTCATCTCCTAATCTTGGCTTAACATTTCCAAAAGAATAGTTTTTGCAATCTCCATGTTTTCTTCAATCCCCCTCGCACTTTTTTCGCATTTTGAGAAGTTTTTGGACGTTGCGAATCTGCCAGAGCGAAGATCACTTTCCACTGAATTAGGATCACTTTTTAATCGCCTAACTTTTTTTAATTTGAGTACCATTTATATAATCATCACCATATATTTTTCAAATCACCTTGGATACTAATGGGCCCAAGTGGAGAACCATACATAACAATTTTGTGAGGCTCTTCACTTGGGGTGATCGCTAGAGAGATTGATCAGCAACCTGGGTCGGAGCAGTGTTGCGGAATAAACGTGTCATTTAAATAAATAACACGAGAATTCCAGATCAATCTGAAATATTTATACCTAACATCCATATACCTATCTACCTTATACCTATATACCTACATGTCTACATACCTTACAACCTTACACCTATATACCTATTCAACCTATACAATACTATTCTCCAACCGAGCAAGTCACGCCTACCCCGAAAGGGAAATGGCTTAATGGTATAATAATAACGATGGTTTCCAAACATAAATGTCCAAGTTTTTGGCAAAATTTAATGCCATTTTTGAAATCTATACAAAAGATTTGAAATCTTTGTGAAATAATTGAAATCTTTGAAATCTATCTGAAATCTTGACGGAATATTTGAAATCTTTGAAATTTTTGGGAAATCATTGAAATCTTTCTGAAATCTTTAGAAGTCTTTGCTAAATATTTTTGAATTATATTTAAAATATTTTTGAAATATATTTGAAATATTTGACATTTGTAAAATATTTATTAATATTTGTGAAATTATTGAAATCTTTGTGAAATTATTGAAATCTTTGTGAAGTTATTAAAATCTTTGTGACATCTTTGGAAAATTATTGAACTCTTTGTGAAATCTTTTTAATCTATTTGAAATCTTTGCGCAACCTTTAAAATCTTTGTGAAATAATTGAAATCTCTGTACAATCTTTGAAATCTATCTGAAATCTTGACGAAATATTTGAAATCTTTGAAATTTTTGGAAAATCATTGAAATCTTTGTAAAATCTTTCTAAAATCTTTAGCAGTCTTTTCGAAATATTTTAAATATTTTTGAAACATTTTATAATATTTGTAAAATATTTGTTAATATTTGTGAAATTATTGAAATCTTTGGGAACTCATCGAAATCTTTGTACACTCTTTGAAATCTATCTGACATTTTTGTGAAATTGTTGAAATCTTTGAAATTTTTGGGAAATCATTGAAATCTTTGTGTAATCTTTCTAAAATCTTTGGAAGTCTTTTCGAAATATTTGACTTATTTTTGAAATATTTTATAATATTTGTGAAATATTTGTCAATGTTTGTGAAATTATTGTAATATTTGTGAAATTTTTGGGAAAGCATGGAAATCTTTCTAAAATCTTTGGAAGTCTTTTCGAAATATTTGATATATTTTTGAAATATTTTATAATATTTGTGAAATATTTTTCAATGTTTGTGACATTATTGAAATATTTGTGAAATTTTTGGAAAATCATGGAAATCTTTGTGAAATCTTTCTGAAATATTTGGAAGTCTCTTCGAAATATTCAATATTATTTTTGAAATATTTGATAGTATTTGTGAAAATATTGAAATCTTTGTGAAACCTTTGGGAAATCATGGAAATCTTTGTGGAATCTTTTAAATCTATCTTTGAAATTTTTGGGAAATCATTGAAATCTTTCTAAAATCTTTGGAAGTCTTTTCGAAATATTTGATATTATTTTTGAAAGATTTGATAGTATTTGTGAAACTATTAAAATCTTTGTGAAACCTTTGGGAAATCATTGAAATCTTTGTGAAATCTGTCTAAAATCTTTGGAATTCTTTTTGAAATATTTGACATATTTTCGAAATATTTTATAATATTTGTGAAATATTTTATAGTATTTGTGAAATATTTTATAATATTTGTGAAATGTTTGTCAATATTTGTGCAATTATTCAAATATTTGTTAATATTCGTGAAGTTATTGAAATATTTGGGAAATCATTGAAATCTTTGTGAGATCATTGGAATTCTTTTCGAAATAATTCACATATTTTATAATATTTGTGAAACATTTATATTATTTGTGAAATAATTGTCAATATTTGTGAAATTATTGAAATATTTGTTAATATTTGTGAAGTTATTGAAATATTTGGGAAATGACTGAAATCTTTGTGCACTCTTTGAAATCTATCTGAAATGTTTGTGAAATATTTTAAATCTTTGAAATTTTTGGGAAATCATTGAAATCTTTGTGAAATCTTTGGAATTCTTTTCGAAATATTTCACATATTTTCTAAATATTTTATAATATTTGTGAAACATTTATATTATTTGTGAAATAATTGTCAATATTTGTGAAATTATTGAAATATTTGGCAACTCATCGAAATCTTTGTACACTCTTTGAAATCGATCTGAAATTTTTGTCAAATAGTTGAAATCTTTGTGAAATCTTCGAAATTTTGGGGAAACCATTAAAATCTTCCTGAAATCTTTGGAAGTCTTTTCGAAATATTTAATATTATTTTTAAAATATTTGTGAATATTTGTGAAATTATTGAAATTTTTGAGAAATCATTAAAATATTTGTGCACTCTTTGAAATCTATCTGAAATCTTTGTGAAATCTTGCAAATTTTTGGGAAATCATTGAAATTTTTGTGAAATCTTTGTGAAACCTTTGGGAAATCATTGAAATCTTTGTGCAATCTTTCAAATATATCTGAAATCTTGACGAAATATTTGAAATCTTTGAAATTTTTGGGCAATCATTCAAAACTTTTGAAATCTTTGGGAAATATTTGATAGTATTTTTGAAATATCTGATAATCTTTGTGAAATCATTAAAATCTTTGTAAAATCTTTCTGAAATCTTTGGAAGTCTTTCCGAAGTATTTTTGAAATATCTGATGATATTTGTGAAATTATTGAAATATTTGTGAAGTTATTGAAATCTTTGGGAAATCGTGGAAATCTTTGTGCACTGTTTGAAATATATCTGAAATTTTTGTGAAATATTTGAAATCTTTGTGAAATCTTTGGGAAATCATTAAAATCTTTCTGAAATCTTTAAAAGTCTTTTCGAAATATTTGATATTATTTTTGATATATTTGTCAATATTTGTGAAATTATTGAAATTTTTGGGAAATCATTAAAATCTTTGTGCACTCTTTGAAATCTATCTGAAATCTTTGTGAAATATTTGGATTTTTAGGAAATTATTCAAATCTTTGTAAAATCTTTGGGAAATATTTAATATTTTTGTAAAATCTTTCTGAAATCTTTGGAAGTCTTTCCGAAATATTTAAAATAATTTTGAAATATCTGATAATATTTGTGAAATTATTGAAATATTTGTGAAGTTATTGGAATCTTTTGGAAATTATCGAAATCTTTGTGCACTCTTTGAAATATATCTGAAATTTTTGTGAAATATTTGAAATTTTTGGAAAATCTTTCTGAAATCTTTGGAAGTCTTTTCGAAATATTTGATATTATTTTTGAAATATTTCTCAATATTTGTGAAATTATTGAAATTTCTGGGAAATCATGAAAATCTTTGTTCACTCTTTGAAATCTATCTGAAATCTTTGAAATTTTTGGGAAATCATTGAAATTTTTGTGAAATCTTTAGAAGTCTGTTCGAAATATTTCGAAATATTTGATAGTATTTGTGAACTATTGACATTTTTGTGAAATCATTGAAATCGTTGTGCAATCTTTCAAATCTATCTAAAATTTTGACGAAATATTCGAAATCTTTGAAATTTTTGGGAAATTATTCAAATCTGTGTGGAACCTTCCGGAAATATTTGGAATATTTTTCAAATATTTGATAGTATTTTTGAAATATTTTATAATATTTGTGAAATTATTGAAATCTTTGGGAAATCATTAAAATCTTTGGAAGTCTTTCCGAAATATTTGATAATATTTTTGAAATATTCGATAATATATGTGAAATTATTGAAATATTTGTCAAATCATTCAAATCTTTGTAAAATCTTTCGAAATCTTTGCGAAATATTAAAAATATTCTTGAAATATCTGATAATATTTGTGAAATTATTGAAATTTTTGGGTAATCATTGAAATCTTTGTGAAATCTTTCTAAAATCTTTGGAAGTATTTTCGAAATATTTGACATTCTTTTGAAATATTTTATAATATTTGTGAAATATTTGTCAATGTTTGTGAAAATATTTGTTAATATGCGTGAAGTTATTGAAATGTTTGGGAAATCATTGAAATCTTTGTGCACTCTTTGACATCTATCTAAAATTTTTGTGAAATATTTGAAATCTTTGGAATTTTTGGGAAATCATTGAAATCTTTGTGAAATATTTCTGAAATCTTTGGAAGTATTTTCGTAATATTTGATATTATTTTTGAATAATTTGATAGTATTCGTGAAACTATTAAAAAGCTTTATTAAAAATCACTGAAAACTTTGTGCAATCTTTCAAATCTATCTGAAATCTTGACGAAATATTTGAAATCTTTGAAATTTTTCGGAAATTATTAAAATCTGTGTGAAACCTTTCGGAAATATTTGATAGTATTTTTGAAATATCTGATAATATTTGTGAAATTATTGAAATTTTTGGGAATTCATTGAAATCTTTCTGAAATATTTTCGAAATGTTTGATATTATTTTTGAAATATTTGATAGTATTTGTAAAACTATTGAAATTTTTGGGAAATCTTTGTGCAATCTTTCAAATATATCTGAAATATTTTGAAATAGTTTATAATATTTGTGAAATATTTGTCAATATTTGTGAAATTATTGAAATATTTGATAATATTCGTGAAGTTATTGAAATGTTTGGGAAATCATTGAAATGTTTGTGCACTCTTTTACATCAATCTAACATTTTTGTGAAATATTTGAAATCTTTGTGAAATATTTCTGAAATCTTTGGAAGTATTTTCGAAATATTTGATATTATTTTTGAAATATTTGATAGTATTTGTGAAATTATTGAAATTTTTGGGGAATCATTAAAATCTTTCTGAACTCTTTGAAATCTATCTGAAATCTTTGAAATTTTTGGGAAATCATTGAAATTTTTGTGAAATCTTTAGAAGTCTGTTCGAAATATTTCGAAATATTTGACATTAATTTTCAAATATTTGATAGTATTTGTGAACTATTGACATTTTTGTGAAATCTTTGGGAAATCATTGAAATCGTTGTGCAATCTTTCAAATCTATCTAAAATCTTGACGAAATATTTGAAATCTTTGGGAAATTATTCAAATTTGTGTGGAACCTTTCGGAAATATTTGGAATATTTTTCAAATATTTGATAGTATTTTTGAACTATTTTATAATATTTGTGAAATTATTGAAATCTTTGGGAAATCATTCAAATCTTTGTAAAATCTTTCGAAATATTTGCGAAATATTAAAAATATTTTTGAAATATTTTATAATATTTGTGAAATTATTGAAATCTTTGTGAAATCTTGTTGGTAATTGCTGACTTAGGGCCTGCCATTTCCCTCATCGCCCTTGAATGTCTCGCGAAATCCCTGGCGAGCCACAAATTTATTTATGTCGATAGTTTCTTGATTTGTGGACTCCTGCCGCTCATTTATATCTTCTCCGGGTATTCTTGGATTTTTCTGGTATAACACACGGCATCTCAACTTCATTTCAGGATAAAACCCCTTCCCCTAACTTTAACAAATAAACAAGAAATTTATACCTCACAAATAGTAAAAAAGTTTGTAAAAAAATGTGTTACTTCTTTGTTTCAGATGCAGGTGATTCTGCATTTTTCGCGTTCAGTATGAAAAATTCAAATTCTTAAGATTTCAAGTCGAAATAAAAGGTTAACTTTTGAACCAAAAGGGCAAATTTTAACAAAAATGTTGAATTTTGATCGAAAAAGATAACTTAATAAATAGCTGACTGTTTAAAAAAATAATTAAATTTGTAACAAAATAGTTGAATTTGTAACCAAACAGTTGAATATTTAACAGTTTTTGTAAATTTTATACAGAATCGTCAGTATTAAGTGAGTCGAGTTGAAACTAAGCATTTTTATTTGCAATTAACTATAGAAAAGGAATGAATGATAATTTTTTAAATATCATTCCCTAGTTCTGTTTTATAGGGTCCCAAAGAAATCCTATAAGTAAAGGATTGGTTTTTGTGAGTTTTTGGCGCTAATTATGACTTTTTTGCGGCTTTTCAAATAAAAATGGTTTAAGATACATAAAATGCTACTTTCTACTAATGAGCAGATGTTTATATAAATTATTTAAACAATTTATTATTGTGTGCAGCAATGTTCTATTAGAATAGAGTTAGAAAGTCGCGGCTTTTTTTTTAGTTTTCAACTAATTTTCAACTTTTTAATTAGAGTAAGGTAAGAGTCAGAATAAGTCAACAACCATAATTCAACAAATATATTGTTCATCTGTTTGATATGAGGAAAACTTTTTTAATATTGGGAATACGAAAGTAATGTATATGAAATATTTGTTCGCGTCTTCGAGACGCATCGATTGCCCAATTGAAGAATCTTTCATGACCTATCATATTTACCAATATCCTTTTCAATTTTTCAACAAAATTATATACTTTGTTCATAAAAGGATTTTTTTTGTATTAGATATGTAACAATACTATATTTGTTGTAATTGTTTGCATCTAGGAGGCAAGTGGATTGATCTATTGACGAACCTTCGACGAACATTCTTAAATTATAGCGACTTATAAAGTTTAAAAAAGTCACATTGTTTCTATGAAGAAAACTTTTGTTTTAATTTGGAATAAAAGAATCCCGTGAGTTGAAAAGTGATTCATTGTAACAGAACACATGGATTGAAATTTTGATGGGCTCTCTGATTTTCTGAAAATAAGATTTTTGCTAAGACAGAAACATAAGCTTGAAAAATATTGAAATTATCCATTTTTTGCTTACTGATAGAGGAAGCTTTGTAATGGTAACATTTTCCAAAAATTTTCAATTCGTTGCATTAAACCTTCCTCAATTTACAAATGTCTAATACAATGTTCGAAGCAATTGTCCGGATGTGTGTGAGGATGTGTGTGTGGATGTCTCACTTTTTTGTGAGCACAATAACTTGAAAACGGTTGCAGATAAATTGAGGAAATTTGAAAGGCTTATTTCCACCTCCAATATCTTGAAACTAACCCAAGGATTTCTGAAAATATTAATTGCATTTTTTGTAGCACTCAATAACATTTCAGAGATCGGTTTCTTATAGTAAAACTTTTTTCATTAGCATAATTCAAAGTTGATGCAAGGATATAAAAGATTCCTTGCTTCGAGACGAATCGATTGACCTACGATATTAACATATTTTGATAAAGAGTAGGGAAGTTATGTTAATTTATACATACATTGATTAGCAGTTCGAACTTGAAAGTTCATTGCCTCACTACCCGATTCGGGTAGTGTTTCTAGGTGGATATTTACTACCAATGTGGGCCCACCACACCCACGACGGGCCAACAGCACGCAGTATTCCTGAACGGTCACCCATCCAAGTACTAACCGCGCCCAACAATGCTTAACTTCAGTGATCTTACGAGAACTGGTGTTTTCAGCGTGGTATCGCCGTTCATCAATACTATACAATATTAAACCAATGAAACGAATTTGTTTCCTTTCTCCGTCCTCACCCCCCCCCCCCACACACAGTAACAGAAGTATTGGTGGGACTGACGTTACAGATAGACTATCCACCGTACGACGAATAATCACTTAACTTGGACATGGTTTCGGCTCGCAAAACAAATTTCGCGCATAAAGGTGTTAGTTGGGTGTACAATCTAAACATGAATAATACAAACAATAAAGTAGCCTCGGAATGGACTGAAACTTGGATCGAAAAAATGCATACACACGGTAAACGTAAAGGTCGAATTTCAGGCGATGAATGGAGACTGGGTGTCTGGAATGCTAGAGGAGTGAATGACCTTAAAATAAGAGAACTACGAGAAACTATGCATGCAAGGAAACTAGATATTTTATGTGTACCTGAGACGAAGAAAAAGGGTTGCGAAAGTAGAAACATAGAAAATGGGGTGTTGAAAGGCGGTTTTGAAATATGGTCAGGAGTAGGTAGTGAATCAAATCGTAGTCAAGGGATCGGTTTAATTATGAATAAAAAAGCAAGACAGCATCTCAAAGATCATGATTTTGTATCTCCCAGATTGTTGTGGGCTAGAATGAAGGTAGGAATCAGAAGGTTATTTATCATAGCGTGCTACGCCCCAGTTGACAGTGAGCCGCGAGAAGTCAAAGACGCTTTCTGGGACACTTTAAATGACACAATAAGTACCTGCGATCCAGTTGAAAGAATAATTCTGCTAGGAGATATGAACGGATGGGTCGGCGTTCAACGTCAGGATACAGATACAGAAAGGGTACTAGGTAAATTTGGGAATCCAAGAACAAATTATAACGGGGAAAAATTAGTTAGCTTATGCTTAGAAAAGGGCCTATTTATTACCAATACTTGGTTTCGACATAAAATGATCCACACGTACACTTGGTGTAAAGGAAATAACCGCAGTGTAATTTACTTCGTTATTGCGGATGAAAGACTAAGAGAACTAGTCAAAGATACAAGAGTCATGAGGGGTTCCGAATGCAATACTGATCATTATCTTTTAATCTCTAAAATAAACTTAGGCCGGGGATGGAAAAGAAAGAGAACAGAAAAAACGAAACAAACTCGAATAAAGATTGAAAATTTACAGAAACCGGAAGTGCGAATAGAGTTTCAAAATAAGTTAAGCGAACGCATAGATAGGGCAACTTGGGAAGCGCTTACGAGCAATAAAGATATAGAGGGCACGTGGGCTTTATTACGGGATATCATTGTTAAAACTGCAATTGAAGTGTGTGGTACGGCAGTGGTAGGAAGAAAGTCTGGTGATGCGTGGTGGAATGATGAAATTCAAGCAGCCCAGCGAGAAAAGAAAAAAGCGCACAAGAGAACATTAAACATGACAGGTCTTAGCGATGAGGAGAGAAATAGACTCAAAAATGATTACAAAGACAAAAAGAGGAAAATGAAACGACTAGTCAAGGAGAGTAAAGAAAAAATCAGAACAGAAGAAGAGAACAAAATACAGAACTACTTTGAAGGAATTATGAAACTATTATATAAACAGTTGAAGGAAAGTAAGAGTACAGAGTTTGCCAGCATGAGAAACAGCAAAGGTGAAATGCTATATGATATAGACGAGATAGTAGACGCTTTAAAAGACTCTTTTAAAGAACTATTAGGAGGTGAAGATATAGGACAACAAAACTGCGACATAGAACATAATGCATTAGAAAACCCAATTGAAAAAGTCTGTGTCACTGAGGTCCGAGACATAATTAAGAACTTAAAAAACGGTAAGGCTGCTGGCATAGACAGTATTAGTGCTGAAATGCTCAAATACGGTGGCGAGTACATACCTCACAGGTTGTGCGAATTAATAAATTTATGTATCGAGACGGGGAAAGTCCCAGACGATCGGAAAAAAGCGATTATCGTACCAATATACAAAAGAAAGGGAGATAAAAACAACTGCAGTAATTACAGAGGTATCAGCCTACTAAGTACCGTAAGTAAAATATACTCAAAAATACTTATTCGTAGGGTAATGGAAATCACAGAAAAAAAAATATGGGAAGTCCAAAGTGGATTTATGCCAGGAAGATCATGTACAGATCAGATATTTAGCCTAAGACAGATCACAGAAAAAAGCTTGAGAGTAGGAAAGAAAGTTTTATGTGCATTTATTGACCTAGAAAAAGCATTTGACACGGTAAATAGAAGTAAACTTTGGGAAGTTCTTAAAGAATACGGAGTAAATGGAGGGCTCCTGCAAGCAATAAAAACAATATATACAGGTAGTAAAGCGAGCGTAAGGGTAAACGGGAAACTGAGTGACTGGTTCGATATTACGCAAGGCGTGAAGCAAGGATGCGTTATGTCCTCGTGGCTATTTATCATATTCATGGATAAGTGTCTAAGAACTGCACTCTTCGACGAAGAAGGTGTAGATCTCCAAACAGTTAAGGTACGTGGGTTAGCTTTCGCAGATGACAAGATTGTTATGGCAGAATCAGTCGAGGACTTGCAAAGAATGTTGAATAAACTTCATACAAGCATGAAGGACATGGAACTCAAAATTAACGTAAATAAAACAAAAATCATGGTGTTTGAGGGAAAGAGTGAGAAAACAATGTGCAACATTGTCATAAATGATGAGAGATTAGAACAAGTTGACAAGTACGTATATCTAGGTAGTCTATTCACTAGCGACGGAAAAATAGATGGGGAGTTAGATAGGCGCATAAATAAGGGTAAACAGGTTATCGGTAGAGCAGGGTCCATCCTAACAAATAAAAACATATCAAAAAAAGCTAAAATGGCCATACACAATTCTATATTCGTACCGACTGTACTATACGGTAGCGAGACATGGACCTGTCAAGAAAAGGACAGGAGTAAAATTAACGCGATCGGCATGAAACCTCTGCGCATAATATGCGGGAAAACACTGATGGACAAAGTCCGAAACGAGACAATCCTCAAAGAATGTGGTGCAAAAGAGACAATAGTTGACACATGGGAAAGAAATCAGTTAAGATGGTTCGGACATCTTGAAAGAATGAAAGATGAACGACTGACCAAACAAGTGTATAAAGGTAAAGTAAATGGCAGAATGCCCAGAGGTAGACCGCCGAAAGAATGGTTAGAATCTGTAAATGAGACATTAATCCGTAGAGACATAAGAAGCCATACAAGCCAACACAAGAGCTTGCATGAAAAAATGCATGGACGTGAAGGAAGCTAGAGTAGTATGCCAGGACAGAAAAGTGTGGCGACAAATAGTTTGTAAACAGAGTGACAGTAGAATGAATGACGCCTGAAACAAAGATCTTGGATACTAATGGGCCCAAGTGGAGAACCATACATAAAAATTTTGTGAGGCTCTTCACTTGGGGTGATCGCTAGAGAGATTGATCAGCAACCTGGGTCGGAGCAGTGTTGCGGAGTAAACGTGTCATTTAAATAAATAACACGAGAATTCCAGATCAATCTAAAATATATATACCTAACACTTATATACCTATCCACCTCATACCTATATTCCTACCTACCTTATACCTATATACCCATATGCACACTACTATTCTCCAACCGAGCAAGTCACGCCTACCCCGAAAGGGAAATGGCTTAATGGTATAATAATAATAATAAGTACACAGGTTAACTCTGTTGTTCGTTTTGGTAGTCTACGTACAAATATAATAAGATGGACAAGTGGTTAGTAAATATTGATGTGAATAATTCACAAAACGATGATAATGATGAAGAAAATGCGTCATCAGAAGACCAAAATCGTTTTAAGTATAAAATCTGCATCGTTGCTAATGCAGAATATCCCCACGTTGCTCAGGATTCTCGAGGAAACAATTCGCCGGCTACTGAATTTCAAGGAGCCTTTCTTAAATTCATCCTCTGTGATTGATGAGAAGAACACAGATATTTTAACAAAACCATCAGACAAGATTCAAGCGAATATTTGTTTTGTAAAATTTAAGCTGGACAAAAAGGGGGATTCTTAGTGCGATGTTCAGCTTACTGCAACAATAAAGATGTAGCTTTATTGTACTCTCCACAACGAGGTCATTTACCCAAGATCTGTATCGAAAAAGGAACAACACCTAGATCAGATGTGATGGATCACCATTTAACTTCAGCGATTCATTTAGAATGCATCAAGGTAGATAAATTTAAAGCATTATCTGTTGCTGAAAAAATGAAGTGAGACAAATTGGTATACTAATATCAAAGCAAAATCTTGCTTTGTCTAATAAAATTGTCTCTTACATGATAACAGCGTATAATGATGCAAATCGAGGTACCTTAAGTGCGTGGTCGTGGCCTTCGCGTGAAGTAGCTCATATTCTAGGCAACACATTAGAATTGGATGTTACAAAACCCTTTCAACTGTATGAAATAAAGAACGTTGAACTCCAGTATATAAATCCTATGTCTCACAAAGATTTTCTGCAATGCATTGTGGAAGTTGATTTTCCACGAGTGCAAGAATTATGAAAAAATGCCCTGGCATTTCATAACAGAAGAAGGTGATTCCTTTATGTCTAATTGGATGGATTGGAAATCTCTATTAGAGCTGATTTCATCAATTGCTACGGACGGAGCTAGCATAAAAACCGGAAAAAACTGTCTTCTGGGCAAAAATTAGTCGCGACAAGATAAAAGTGTCTAGAATGGACCTGATCTTGAAAATTTGGTGTGCCGTCCATCGAAGTTCTTTTCTTTGGAATGATTTAACGAAGATCGTTACAGAGACCAAAACTACAATACAAAATTGTTCTGCTATTGCAATATACTTCCGCTCGTCGGGTTTGAGCACTGCATAATTAAAAACTGTTACTGAGGAGAATGACTTAGTTGCGGTAAATTTCCCTCAATTTTTTGAAGTAAAATGGGTAGAATATACGTATAAATTATTACTCGCGATTGTTAGATGCTGGCGAGCTCTGGCAACTTACTTCAAAAAATGCGTGAATGGAGACGTCATTACTAGTGGCTTCTACAAAGAGTTAACAAGGTGTATTGAACTACAATTGCTTTTCGTTTTAACGGAATTGGGCTATCCCTTCTCGCACTTTCAAAAGCGATTTCAGAGAGATGAAATTCTCATTTTTGGCATAAGGGATTCTGCTAATACTCTGCTATAAAACCTAACCCAATGAGGAAAGTCTCCTCTTTTAGGTGGCTGGGAAGAGCTATTTAATAAGAGCGTTAAAGAAAACGCAGGGACTTACAGCTTATATGAATTTGTCCTTGCAGATAATCCTCGTCGTAGAAGAGTTCATCACTTATACGTTAGTGATATTAGAGAATTCAATACGATCAGGAACGAAAGCCTGCAAGCGCTTCAGAAGTTCTTAAAGGATAGATTGGACTCTTTAGAGTGGACTGCTTTGGAAACTCTAGAGAGGATATCTAGAAATGTATCTGGCGAAAAATTAAGAAACTGTCACCAAGCAATCTGTTCAGATTATGATCATGTGAATTTCGCAACAGTTTATCGCGAAGCAGCAAATTCAAAGACAATCGCAAATCAGAAAAGTGGTACTGTAGTGCTAAAAGCACTGCTTCTTGTGAAATCGTGGAGGCCATTAGCTGTATCTATGGCTCGCTTAATAGCAGCAAAGCCTCACAGTGCAGGTGTGGAACAGCTGATTTCTTATTATAATTTAATTAAAACTAATGACCGATCATCTCTAACGCCAGAAGTACTTAAATACGACTTGTATATCCAGATTTTCCAAATCGACAACTTAAAGTAGAAGGAGATCTCCTAACCGTTGAGGAGAAAAAGGCGAAGAAACAAGGAAATCAAAACATAAACAAATATATTATTGCATTTTAGAACACTGTATCCTTGATTTAACCATTTTTCACATTTGTAAAATGTTGTAATGTGTAAGTTGAAAAAATAACGATTCTTGACATTTCTTGTCCGGGAAGAAGGGTGAGGGAAGAAGTGTGTAGTCCGAAATTTAAAACATTTTAGGCCCTGAACTGACAAATTATTCCGAGATGGTTTAAAAACACGGAATTATCTTAATTTCATGTAAAGATTATTCGACAAGGTTAATTTTTTTTGCAGCGAAACTTTCGTCGGAAATCGATGTAAAGTTTATCTTCTGTTTTTTCTGTGGAGGTTTTTCTGGAAAGTATCCAAGCTGCTGGTGTACCGGGATTTAATTCTGGTCAATTTTGATAATATCCCCTTCAATATCCCCTTTGGAAGCCGCAACCTTCTAACAGCGATTCTTCAACTTATTCTCGTTTTTGAGGATACTTCAATTTGGGAAGCACTCATTTTTGTTAAAAACGCAACTATCTTCTAAAAATTCGATTTTTTGGTTAAAAAATTACACTATCTAACTGAAAATACAATTGTTCTTAAATTGAGTTCAAATTTTTTTTCTTCTAAATTCGTACATTTAGTTCAAGTTTCATCTTTTTAGGTTGAAAATTCTACTATATGGTTAAAAATCCAACTCTTCTGTTGAAAATTTCAACTTTTAATTAAAAATTCATCTGCTTTGTTAAAAATTCATCTTTTTTGGCCCAAAATTGGTCCTTTTGAACTAAAAATTCATCTTTTTTGATGGAAAAGTCATTTTTCTTGGTGAAAATTCAACTGTCTTCTAAAAAATGCGTCATTTCGGCTTATGTAGTCAACTATTCGGTTAAAACTGCAACTGGTTTTGTTTTAAGTACAAACTTTTTTGTTTGAAAATTCGACCATTGAGTTGAAAATTCATCTTTTCGAGTTGCAAATTCAAATTTTTTTAAAAAGAAATATTGGGTTAAAAATTCGTCTCTTTTTCTTGAAAGTTTAACTTTTTTATTGTGGATGCAACCATTTGGTTGAAAAACATTTTTTTCGCCAAGAAATTCATTCATTTTGTTTTAAGTGCAATCTTTTCTGTTTGAAAATTTGACCATTTCGTTAAAAATTCATTTTTGTAGGTTAAAAATATTTTGGTCCCAAAAATTCGAGACAAGCCTAACTACTTTGTAAAAAATTTGCTTTTGAAAATTGAAAATTATTGTCCCATTTTCGGTTGAAAAGTGATCTTTTCAGACTAAGAATTCAACTGTTTGGTTGAAAATTCGTCTTTTTCGGTAGAAAGTTAATCTTCTTGTTTCAAAATTCAACTATTTGGTTAAAAATTCATGTATTTTTCGTGAAGTTCCTTCAGAGAGACATTTGGGTTATATCAGGGTGGCCGCAAAACTTCATTTTCAAAATTCCCTGACTTTTCTATGCATAATTTTGCATTATCCCTGACCATTATTATTTATTATTATTATACCATCAATTTCATACACAATTACACATTTTCTCATCTATTAATACCCTGCAGAAGGCTGGTGCCCTTCTCTTCGGATCTAGTTCTGTCCCTACACTTCACCTCCATTGACCGAAGTTTGGTGGGACTGACGTTATAACTTGACTCTCCACTTACGGCGACTGGATAATTATTTTGAACACGATTTTTATTAGCAAAAGATACAATTTTTATTTAAAGACCAAAATTCTGATCCTGCTACATTCCTACTTCTATCTAAAAAAAATAGGTGCAACGTAATTCTCGAAAATCTGGCACTCATTGTTGTTGATTATCTGATTGGTTGCACACTGCTTGAATATGACTTTCAGTGGATGTTTTCAATTTGTTCTCTTGAATTTCCTCAAATTTTGTAACTCGCTATTCCTATTTCAGGAATTTTTAATCTAAACATTAATTTTTGAGACAGAAAATTTAAGTTGTAAATGATTCCTTGATAATAAAGACAACAATATTCTGTTCCTAACGTTTTCACCAAATTTTTTAAAAATTACAGAAGAATTGTATTCATAACCCCTGGACCATATTAAATGAGATTATATGCATATTTATCTATTAATAAAGATTAAAAAAATTTTGCACCATCAATTTAGTAAATCAAAATTTCCAAATAACTTATTTAGAAATTTTGATTAATTGATTAATTGATTTTGATAAGTGATTCTATTTGATGTTAAAAATTATTTTTGAACGTTTCTAAACATTATTGATAAAAGAGAAAATTTTAATTCTAATTCTTTTTTGATATTGGGAAATAACTCTGTTCTAAATATTTTTATACCAGACTGTAATTTGTAAACTTTTACACACATTCAAAAAGATAAGAAAAATGAAATTATGGACAAAAACTTAGAATATATTAGTTTAGTTTATAAAAAGTTACTGGTAACCGTAACCAAAAAATTACCAGTTACGACAGATATTAAACAAAATGTAGATTTTTGAAGATTTTGAAGTTTTTCAAGGATTTATGTTTTAAGAAAATGGAATTTTGTCTTAAGATTTCAGGGAAAATTTTAATTTATTTTTTTTTGAAATTTAAGATTACATATATTAGATGAGATTATATTTTATATATAATTAAGAAAATATTTAAAACCATCTGAAAACATTTCAAATGATTTCCTAAAGTTTCGGGGAAAAATGTGGAAGATTTCAAAACAACATTTTTTAGCTTTGCAAGATTAAAAATTTTTAGAAAAATTCGAATGAGTTTAATGGATATCAAGAAGTTTTGAAAGAATACAAACATAATTTTATTTCGAATAAAGTGTAAATTTTGGAAGATTTCGAAACAAAAATTTAAAAGTTTTTGAGGAATTTTGAAAGGTTTCATGAGAATACACAAATTTTCTTACGATTTCTCGGGAAATTTAAGTGATTTTTATTTTACAAAATTTATTTTAAGAGAATATTTAAAAACATTTTCAAATTTTACAAAAAATGTGTGTAATTGTCAAAAATGAATTCGGAAGATCCTAAAACAATTTTAGGAATAATTCGAGTCAGTTTAAAAGATATTTAGGATTTTTTACAATTTTTTAAGGGATTAAAAATATTTTAAAACTGATACTCGAATTTTTTCTAAAATTTGGTAAAAACTGGTAAAATAGGAATAAATTTTTCAGAAATTTTCTAGCTACTTTTTCGACATATCTGAAATCTTCAAAAATCGTTTTGAATTTTCTCGCGCAACCTAGGAAAATTATAAGCAAAAAAAAATAGTTGTTCGAATTTTTTATTTTGTTTTACAAATTGAAATTGCAAATGTTCGGTTTAAAATTTTTACATTTTTTGGCTGAGGATTTAGCTCTTTTGTTGAAAATTCGTCTTTTTGGATGAATTCAACTCTTTTTGAATTAAAATTATAAATATTTTTTATTTTAATTATGAACAATTATATTTTTTGTTGATAATTCATATTTTATAGTTAAAAGTTCAACTACTTTGTGAAAAGTTAATCTAATTTGTTAAAAATTCATTATTTTGGTTGAAGATTTATAACTTTAGTTCAAAATTCATCTGTTTGATTAAAAATGTAATCACTATGATAATTAATTAATTTTTTTTTAATAAATGTAATATCTTACGAAATTTTAGGAAATTCTTTAAATGCCCATACAATTTTTTTAAATCATTAAAATCCTTGGAAATTTCTTAAAAGGTTTTAAATTTTTTGAATCTTTGGACGCCTTTGAATCTTTCAAAACATCTAAATATATTTTAAATTATCTGAAATTTTTTTAATTCCCTTGAAACTTTTCAAAAATCTTTAAAATTTCTTGAAAGTTTTCAAAATCATTGAAATTAAAAAATTCGAACTCCTAAAGCTGAAAAGGTTTGCATTCACAGTTATCAAATCGTAACTCAACTGCCAATTAGAGCACTTGAATTGGAACTTTTTTGATTTTTCAACTTTTGAAATTGAAATTTTAAAAATTTTCAATTCAAACACTAAATAATTTACATATATAAAATGAAACCTCTCAACTATTTAAATGAATAATTTTTAATTAAAATAAATTCTCATTTTTCAATTATGTTATTACTTTCAATGACCAAATTGAAGAATGAATCAATAAGTTTCTAAATATTGCAAATTACATAATTTTGAAGTGGTTTCAGGTTAGAAACAATAGAAATAAAACAATTTTTTATTTTGTTTAAAACTATAGACACATATTGTAGAAATGTCATTTAAAAATTTTAAAAAATCTAATTAATTGGGTTAATTGGCTTTCAAATTAAAACAGTTACATATTTAACGTTAAAATCTTCAAATTGTTTAATTTTGAACAAATTTAGAAGCGTCAAATTTAAAAAATCATCAATTAATTTATATTTACAGCTAATCAGCTAAAAACATTTTATATCAAAAAATTTTTGTTGTAATCGCTTTTAACTCTTTTTAATTGTTTAAGTCTTCAGAACTTCATTTTAAAATTCTTTGCATTACAAATTTACGTTTTAAATTGATGACCGGAAAATGAGGATTTCTCCGTTTTTCCGGTTTAAACAATTTTTTGGTCATTTCCCGGTTTTCCCGTTTTCTAGTTCCAGCGGCCATCCTAAATACCATAATTTCCAAAAAATCAAATTTTTTTATTTTTTTTTCAAATTTTGTCTCGATCATCCTATAAAATTTCATTTTTCCGAATTTGGATCCCTTCGATTTAAAATAAAAATATTTCATCATATTAAATTAAAAAGCTTTTAGAATGTTGAATTGTTGCAGTTTGAAATTTCTGAATTATTTAGAATATAGAATGTGAGACTTTCAATTTTTTATTCTTTTAAATATGTATGCCACAGAACTTAGGGTTCAGATTTAAATTAATTTAAATTTGGATGCTTTCCATTTGGGATGCTTTCGAATTAAAATTACTTTCGAAATTACTAAAATGCTTCTAAATCTCTAAATTATTTCAATTTTGTATTCTCTGTATACTTCAAAACTTGAATGATTTAAATTTCAAATTTGTTTATATTTTGACGAGATTGAAATTCAGATATATTGAAATTAAAAATGCGCGGATAAGTAATTCTGATCTCTCTTTAATTCTAATAAGACTTCCTGAAAAAGGCCTTCGAACTAAAATTTCTGAAATGAAGAAAAAAAATTTTTAATCCAAAACAATATAATCCGGGCATTGTATAGGGGTATAAAAAAACAAATTTTCTTAATTTATCTTTTCTACAATTTTATTTGTTTTCTGTTCAAAATTCAAAAATTTTGTTAGAAACAAAAAAAATCAATATTTTTGGTTAAAAATTCAGCTGTTTAATTCCAAATTTATCTTTTTGGGTTGAAAATTCAACTATTTGGTCAAATATTAACGTTTTTGTTGAAAATTCATATTTTTGTTTGAAAATTCAACTCTCATTCAAAAGTGGAACTACTTTCTTATTGATTAATTTTTTTCTTCATGATTCATCATTTAAATTCAAAAACCTTTATTTTTCGTTTTTGGTTGAAAATTTATATTTTTTAGTTCAAAATTCATGTATTTTGTTGAAAATTGATTCCTTTGGTTAAAAATTTAACCATTTTGTTGAAAAATCGTTTTTTTTGATAAAAATTAATTTTTTTAGTGGAAAATTCAACTATTCCATTTTTGGTTGAATTTAAAAAATTTTTTTAATTTGAAAATTCATGTGTTTTGTTAAAAATTCGTCTTTTTGGTAGAATATTAATCTCCTTGTTGAAAAATTCATCTTTTGTTTGACAATTTATTTCTTTGTTTAAAAATTTAACTATTTTGTTGAAAAATCGTTTTTCAGTTTCAAAAATATTTTTCTTCACTGTAAATATAACTATTTCATTTGGGGTTAATAATTGATCTTTTTTAGTTGAAAATTAATGTATTTTGTTTAAAATTCGCCTTTTTGGTAGAAAATTAATCCTATTGGTTAACAATATATTTTTTTGGTTAAACTATCCTTGTTTTAGTAGAAAATTCATTTGTTTGTTGGTGGATAATTCTTTTATTTTTTTTATTTTATCAAATATAATTTTATATTCACTTCTTATTTTTTATTAATAATTACACTATTACAGTAATTATATTTTTTTATTATTTAAAATTAGTTTCCATTATTGGTTGAAAATTCACCTTTTGGTGAAAATTAATCTTATTGGTTAAAAATTTATCTTTTTGGCTGAACATTAATTCCTTTATTTGAAAATGTAACCTCAAAGAAAAATTTATAATGGTGAAGGAAAAAAAAATTGGTCCCTGACATTTCAATGTTATTCAGGTGAGTAATTCAAGCCAAAAAGACAAATTATCAACAAAACAGTTGATTTTTCAATCCAAAAATATTATTTTTCATCCAAAAAGTTTCATCAAAATGCCAAACTGTTGAATTTTCAAAAAAAAATTTAATTTTAATTTTTAACTTGATAGTTGAATTTCCTATAAAATTAGTTGGATGTTTAACCAAAAATATTAATTTTGAAAAAAGAAGTTAATTTTCAACGAATGAATTTTCAACAAAAAAGTAAACTAAGTACTTGATTTTCCAACTAAAAAATGTGCACTTTCGACTAAACGTGTAAAACTTGATAATTTCACGAAACTATATTTTAATTTAAAATTAAAAACAGTTGAATTTATTAAAAAAAGATCAATTTTTCAACAACAAAAATTTGTATTTTCCCCCACATTTGTGCACAAACCTTTTAAAATTAAAGGTCAAAGCATCGACAACAGTAATTTTTTGATTGTGAATTCTCTTTTGTTAAAGCTCCTTCGGCTTTAACGAACACATTCTCATCACTAATCTCGTGCTTCGCACTGGGGCTGCTTATTCAAATATTGCAAAATAAAGTACAAATTTTAATTTTAATGATTACCTTAATATTTGTTCCTGATTTTGCATTTAATTTTTTCCTCAGCTATTTTCATTGTCTTGTTTTCATAATTTAAAAAAAGTGCGCATCCTATAAAAAAAATTATTTTGTTATTAAAAATTTTATTGCAAGTCGTATCATTTTTCCATAAATTTAATTTGTTTATTCTCAATTTTATTTTTCACGATTTGGAGTAAAAATACGCATCCTAGCATTAAGTGGTTCTAAGCAAATTTGTAGATATAATTTAGGCGAAAAATTTGGTTGAATAAAATGTTATTGTGGCTTGTGTCATTTTTTCAAAAAGTGTATTTTTTTATTTATAATGTATTTTTAAAACAAGAATCTATAACAAATTTGCAAATCTTTTTTGGTTGAACAAAGTTTTTTTTCATTTTTTTTGTCTCTTGTGCCGTTTTTCTAGAAAAATTATTTTTAATCTTATTTTTTACTATTAAAAGAAAATATACTCCTCCTATCTAAAAATGATTAATAACAAATTTTTATATCCTTTCTGGGTAAACAACTTTGGTCTATTAATTTTTTTTCGCACCTTATGTTGTTTTTTCAAAAAAATTAATTTGTTTATTTTTACTGTTATTTTTTACGATTAAAACAAAAACCTCGCATTCTATAAAAAAATTATTAATGACAAATTTCTAGCTCTTTTCTGAATGAGCAACTTTGTTCTACTCATTTTTTTCGTCTCTTATGTTGCTTGTCCAAAAATTTAATTTTCTTATTCTTTATTTTATTTTTTACGATTAGAACCAAAAGTACGTATAGTAAGTAAGTAAATCCATCGAAAAATGATTGATAACAAATTTATATATCTTTCTTGGGTGCACAACTTTTGTCGATTAATTTTTTTTCGTACTTGGCGTAGTTTTTCCAAAAATTTAATTTGTTTATTTTTAATGTTATTTTTACGCTTAGAACAAAAACTACGCGCCTTATCAAAAAATTATTCATTACAAATTTGTAGCTCTTTTTTGTATGAGTAATTCTTGTTTATTCATTTTTTTCAAAGCCTTTGTTGTTTGTCCGAAAATTTAATTTTTTAATTTTATTTTTTACGATTAAAATCAAAATTACACGTTTCATAAAAAAAAGATTATTAACAAATTTTTAGATCCTTTATTAACAGTTGATATTGATATGATGTTGATAAAAAATTTGTAGTTTAAAATTGCGATCAAAATTTGAATTTTCGATTTTTCAAAAAACGTTTGGATTTAACCAAGAAAACCAAACTTTCAACAAAATACTTGAAGACTCAACTAAAATAGAATAATTTTTAACCAAAAATTTGATTTTTTAATTTTTAATTTGATTTTTTACGATTAAAACCAAAATTACGCGTTTCATAAAAAAAATGATTAATAACAAATCTGTAGATCCTTCTGTACAGTTGATGTTGATATGATGTTGATAACAAATTTGTAGTTGAAAATTGCGATCAAAATTTGAATTTTCGATTTTTCAAAAAAAGTTTGTATTTAACCAACAAAAACCAAACTTTCAACAAAATACTTGAAAATTCAACTAAAATAGAATAATTTTTAACCAAAAATTTGATTTTTACTCAGGGGGGAGATTATATTGACCCTCGATGAAAATAATTGCTTATAATATTGGATGGGTTCAATTAAAAATTAATTGAATTATTTATTCTGAACCTAGAACCAAAATTACCATCCAATATTATAAAAAATTATTTGATTCCTAACAAAAAAATTGAATTTCTAAAAAAAAGATAAATTTTCAATAAAATACATACATTTTCAACAAAATAGTTGATTTTTTCACTAAATTGTTGAATTTTCGAGCCAAAAATACAAATTTTCCACAAAACAGTTGAATTTCCAACAAAAAAGTTAATTTTAAATTAAAATGGATTAATTTTCATCCAGACAGTTGCATTTTTGTAATTAAAAAAAGTGCGCATCCTAAAAAAAAACAATTTTGTTAATTAATATTTTATTTCACCTTTTTTTGTTTTTCCAAAGAATTGATTTGTTTTTCTTCAATGTTATTTTTTACGATTTTAACTAAAAATACGCATCATACCAAAAAATAATTAATAAAAAATTTGTAAATCATTCTCGCGTGAACAACTTTTATCTATTAATTTTTTTTTGTACCTTGTGCCGTTTTTCCACAATTTTTTTTTATTTTCAATGTTTTTTTTACGATTGAAACAATAACTACGTGTTATATTAAAAAGTGGTTAATAAAAATATGTAGATTTCTTTTGGGTGCACAATTTTTATCTATTTATATTTTTTTGTAGCTTGTTTCGTTTACCCAAAAAAATTTATTTTTAATTTTTAATTTCATTTTTTACGATTCAAACAAAAACTGCGCATTTCATCAAAGAATGATTCATAACAAATTTATAGATCTTTTTAGGGTGAACAACTTTTGTCCATTAATTTTTTTTCGTATCTTGCCTTGTTTTTACAAAAATTTAATTTTTTTATTTTCAGTGTCATTTTTAACAATTAAAACAAAAACTACGTATCCTATCAAAAAACGATTTCGGAAAAATGTGTAGCTCTTTTGTTGAGTTACAACTTTTATCTATTCAATTTTTTCGTAACTTGTGTCGTTTGTCGAAAAATTTAATTTTTTATTTTTAATGTTGTTTTTTAACGAATAAAACAAAAACTACGGGTCCTTTCATAAAGTAACTCATAACAAATTTATAGATCTTTTTACGGTTTACAACTTTCGTCCATTAATTTTTTTTCGTATCTAATTGCCTTGTTTTTCAAAAAAAAATTATTTTTCTATTTTCAGTGTTATTTTTCGTAATTAAAACAAAAACTGCATATCCTATCAAAAAACGATTTATAACGTAGCTCTTTTTTAATTCAAAACTTTTATCTATTTAATTTTTTCATAACTTGTGTCGTTTTTCCAAAAATTCAATTTTTTATTTTTAATGTTGTTTTTTTAATGATTAGAACAAAAACTACGCGTCCTTCAAAAAAGTGATTCATAACAAATTTATAGATCTTTTTAGGATGTAAAACTTTTTTGTATTAATTTTTTTTCGTATCTTGCCTTGTTTTTCAAAAAAAAAAAAAATATTTTTTTTATTTTCAGTGTTATTCTTCACAATTAAAAGAAAAACTACATATCCTATCAAAAACGATTGATAACGTAGATCTTTTTTGATTTACAACTTTTATCTATTTATTTTCTTCGTAACTTGTGTCGTTTGTCGAAAAATTTAATTTTTCATTTTTAATGTTGGTTTTTAATGATTATGACAAAAACTACGCGTCCTTTCAAAAAGTAATTCATAAAAAAATTATAGATATTTTTAGGGTGAACAACGTTTGTCTATTAATTTTTTTTCGTATCTTGCCTTGTTTTTCCAAAAATGTAATTTTTTTATTTTCAGTGTTATTTTTAACAATTAAAACAAAAACTACGTATCTTATCAAAAAACGATTGATAACAAATTTGTTGTTTTTTTTTTAGTTACAACTTTGTTTATTTTTTTTTTTTTCGTAACTTGTGGCGTTTGTCCTCAAATTTAATTTTTAATTTTTAATGTTGTTTTTTAACGAATAAAACAAAAACTACTCGTCCGTTCAAAAAGTAATTCATAACAAATTTATAGATCTTTTTAGGATGTACAACTTTTTTTATATTAATTTTTTTTCGTATCATGCCTTGTTTTTCCAAAAAATTTTATTTTTTTATTTCCAGTGTTATTTTTCGCAATTAAAATAAAAACTGCATATCCTATCAAAAAACGATGTATAACGTAGCTCTTTTTTATTTTTAACTTCTATCTATTTAATTTTTTCGTGACTTGTGTCGTTTGTCAAAAAATTTAATTTTTCATTTTTAATGTTGTTTTTTAATGAATAAAACAAAAATTACGCATCCTTTCAAAAAGTGATTCATAACAAATTTGTAGATCTCTTTTGGGGACCCATTTTTTTTGCGAAAAGGTGAAATTTCTACAGGGAGAGATACATTTTTAACGAGATAAATTTTTTATTTAACAAAGTAAAAAATGTCAATAAAATTGATGTATTTTCAAGCCAAAAAAAATATATTAAACTGTAATTTAAGAATTTTAAATTAGAATAAAATCAAATTCAAAATCCCATCTAACGTCCAATAATCAAGTCAATGTACATATAGAATTCCTGAAAACAAAACAAGAATTCAACGATCAAATTTGGACAAACACCACAAAATGGTCCCATTGCAATTCCCAAAAACAAAGAAACCCGTTTCTTTGCACAAAAATAAAAGAGAGGAAAGAAAAATGAGAAGCCACCCAAACACATCCCCCTCCTTCTCTTTTTTATTTTTTTTTTTTTCATTTCTTTCGGGCGCTGTGTTAGCACCGAAACGTTGGTAAATATTTTGCATGCTTTCATATTGTGATTTGATAATAATAAAAAAAAAAAAAAAAAAAAGACGAAAGACGAAAGAAATAAAAAAGAAAAGGAAGGGGATGTGCTTGCTTGCCTTTTCATTTTTTTTTCTTTTTTTTTTTTTTTTTTTTTTTTTTTTTTTTTTATTATTATCAAAT
>CAKNYM010052837.1:361050-373233 GCA_932195095.1 Andricus curvator
TCTATATGCATCGCATCCTGATTGAAACTAATGAAATTTGTAATTTCAAAACCAGGACCTATAAAAAAATCATTTTTATTTTGGTTTTAAATAATGAGACTGCAGACACCCTTCTATCTAAAAAAAATCGGTTAGAATTTTTAAAATCGTTCGTTTTGTTCTCCAAAAGGGTTTGATAATTTAAAACAAAAATTATTATCAGTATTCCTCAGAATTTAGCACTCGGGTTTCTCACATCGTTAAGAAAATGTCCAGTGAAATCTTTGGGAAAAAATTAGGATCATTTCCGGGTTTTTAGAAATCATTTTTATTTTCGTTATGAATAACAAGACTCCAGACGTCCTTTTATCTCAAAACAAAGTCGGTTAGAATTTTCAAAATCATTCGTTTTGTTGTCCAAGAGGGTTTGATTATTTAAAAAAAAAATATATTTTTTTAATCTCCCTCGGTATTCAGCAATCGGGTTTCTCACTTTGTCAAGAAAATATCCGGTAAAATCTTTGGAAAAAAATTAATAGTCATTTCCAGGCTTTTAGAGATTTTTAAAAAGATTTTTATTATTCGAAATTTCAAATCTAGATGCATTGTGTTAGAAAAATAGGTTTGAATATCTTTGATTTTATTGCTTTCTCCCAATTGAAGCAGAATAAAATGAAGTAATCATTTTTTTAAAGAAAATTTCTTTTCGCAGAGAAAAACGAATTATAAATAAAATTATTGCACAATTTTTAACTTGAAATCTTATCTGGAATAATATTTTAATCAACAATTATACGGACCTAAAATTGAATAAATTAAAACTATATCGTACCTTTTTATCTAAACTTGGTAAAAATATGTTTAATTTGAAGCCTTAAAAATAGTAAAAAATCGGATTTAAGGCATTCGAAATTAAGCAATTGTAAATTTTAAGCATTTTGAATGGAAATTGTAAAGATAAGGAATAAACAATGTCAAATAAAAAGCCTCAGATGAATTTCTCTGCGCCTGATTCAGCTAAATTCCACTGAAAATTTGTTAAATTTAAATAATATTTAGTCAAAATGATTACTAAAATCTTGCTTTAACAATCAAACTTGACTAATTGAAATTTTTTTAATTGATCATTGTAAAATTTGATGGCTACATTGTACTATGATTGGTTCTGTAATATAGTCACTGAAATATTAGTGAAATCAATTTCATTAATTTTTCAATCGTATAACAGACAGCCTATAACAATTTTTGAAAAATGTGATTAGTGAAATTTAAGTGAATTCCAGTCACTTTTGATTGAAAATAAGTTTAGTAATAACTAAATGAATCAATTACCTTGGACAGGGATTTTTAGTAAGCGAATATAATTTTGACAATTCGAACAGGGAATTTCCGTGAAGAATTATAATTTTGACTTTCGAATTTTGTGGAGAATTATAATATTGACTTTAGGACATTATTTTAGTTAAAAATTCCTCCCTTTGGCTGAACATTAATTTTCTTTCAACTGAAAATTGAACTGTTCAATTTTCAGTCGACAATTTATTTTTTGTTAGTTGAAATTTAATGTATTTTGTTGAAAATTCGTCCTTTTTATTGGTAGAAATTAATCTTTTTGGTCGAAAATTTATCATTTTGATTGAAGATTCAAATATTCCAGTTAAAGATTCATCAGTTTAGTAGAAAATTCATCTTTTTGGTTCAAAATTCATTTATTCTATTTTAAGATTAATCATTTCAGTTAAAAAATCAACCTTGGCTAAAATTATTATTTTTTTTAATAATTTTTTTTTAAAGAAAATGTAACTATTCCAGCTGAATCTTTCATCATTTTAGTTAAAAATTCATCTCTATGGCTGCACATTGATTTTTCAAACTAAATATTTAACTGTTCAAATTTTGATTAAAAAATTATCTTTTTAGTTAAAAATTCGTCTTTTTTGGTAAAAATCAAACTTTTTGGTTGAAAATTCATCTTTTTGATTGAGAATTCAATTATTCTAGTTTAAGATTTAACATTTTAGTTCAAAATTAATGTTTTTTATTTAAAATTCAACTATTTCAGTTGAAAATTCATAATTTTAGTTGTAAATGTATCACTTTGTTTGAAAATGTAATATTTTCTTGATAATTAGTTCTTTTTCGATTGAAAATTATATATATATTTTTTTTTAACGGAACATGTTACTATTAACATTGAATATTCCATCATTTCAGTTGAAAATTCATCTCTTTGGTTGAAAATTCAACTATTTCCTTAAAAAAAAAAATTTTTAGTCCAAAGTTAATTTTTTGACTGAAAATTTAATAATTTCGTTTTTGTTTAAAAATTGATATTTTTTTAATAAAAATTCCACTATTGGGTTGGAAATTGATCTTTTTTAAATGGAAGTTTTTGTATTTTGTTGAAAAAAATCGTCTCTTTTGGAAAGTTTATCTTTTTGGTTGAAAATCAACTATTTTGTTTAAAATTCGTGCATTTTTTTGAAAACTCATATCTTTATTGGTAGGAAATTAATTTTGTTTTTGTTGAAAATTCATCTTTTTGGTTGAAAATTCAAGTATTATAGTTAAATATTCATCATTTCAGTTAAAAATGCATCTTTTAAGTTAAAAATGAATCTTTTTGGTTAAAAGTTGAAATCTTTTGTTGAAAAGACATTTTTTTTGTTTGAAATTCATCTATTCCAGTTGAAGATTTATCATTTTCGTTATAAATTCATCACTTTTGTTGAATTTTTTTTTGTGGAAAATTAATTTTTCAACTAATAATTTATTAATTCCATTCTTGGTTAAAAATTACCTTTTTTATTCAAAATTCAACTATTTGCTTGAAAATTCATATTTTTTATTTAAAATTTTTTGTATTTTGTTCAAAAAATCGTCTTTTCGGTTGAAAATTCAACCATTTCGTTGAAAATTTATCTGTTTACTATTTTTTTGAGAAATCTTATGTTTTTTGGTATAAAATTAATCTTTTTGGTTGAAAATTCAAGTACTCTAGTTAAATATTCATCATTTCAGTTCAAAGTTCATCACCTTAGTTAATTTTGTTTGTTGGTAGAAATTTAATTTTTCAAAAGAAAATTTAACTATTCCATTTTTGGTTTTAAACTGATCTTTCATTCAAAATTTAACTATTTGGTTAAAAATTCATCGTTCTTAGTTGAAAATTCATGTATTTTGTTGAAAAATCGTCTTATTCAAATTCATGGACTTTAGAAACAAATAATTCACGAAATTATTAATGATGTTTTAAGAATTATTTAATAAATCTATGGTGCTCATATATAAAGCTTTCTAAATTAAACATACTATTTTTAATATATTTTTTTCTGAAAAAAGATCTTCTCCTTTCTGTTATTCTCTGATGATAATACAGATTCCTCGACAAATTTGATATTTACCACCTTACAAAATAATGCGTGTATTTTCTGAAAAAAAGTTTCTTCTCTCGATCTCTCTAGTAGCTTAATGGGAAAGCACCCGACCGGCAATCGGAAGTTCTGGGGTTCGATTCCCAGCGGAGCGAAAGAAGGAGATCTTTTTTCAGAAAAAAATTAATTAAAAATAATTTTTAATTCATATTTCGATCTAGTCTGAAAAGACGTTAAAAATTTCTGTTATTCTCTGATAATACAGATTTCTTGAAAAATTAAACATGCTAATTGAATTATTATACCATAATTTATGAATAACCGGGTAGGCGGTATAAAGGCGGGGTGTCAATTTTTTTAGAATAATCTATAATTTACGGATTGTTTATTTAAATAACACGTTTGCTCAGCAAGAATGTACCGACTCAGGTCGCTGATCAATCTCCCTAGCAAGCACCCCAGGCGAAGAGCTTCACAAATTCATTGCATGTAAAGCTCTCCACGCGGGCCCATTAGTATCTAAGGTACCTGGAAAAAGCTTTCCAGTAAATTATTGTAATAAACTGAGATTACTCATTCACAACGAAGTGAATCAATTGAGGAACAAAGTAGTCCCTTGAATTGCATTGGAGTGAGTCTCGATGGAATAATTTATAAACGTTATGTACTGTATAGTTGTCTTTTTCCGCGAGTATATCAATGACAATTAGATGAAATTCTTATTTGTTTATTATGTGAATAAGGTCTACAGTGTGGGATCTCTACGGAATGGATAGTTAAGGCAGATATACGGTAGACAGGCGTAATATAGGGACGGTCGGGAGAGACATAAGGAGGAGAGAAAAAGAGAGGGAAAGATGAGAGAGAGATTCATCTTGAAATTGTATCGGCATCTGTATGGCCATTAGCATACTGGAACTGACGTATCTCCAAATGTTCTCATTAGCCGAAATTCATGGGCGGCTTCTCTGCCCGGAGGCTGAGAATCTTCTGCCAGCTATTGCTATATGCATGGCGAGGGCCTTAAGGCTACAGGTCGCTTCAAGAATACCAAAATCTGCCTCGAACTGGAGCAAAAGACGTCGCGACGCCAAGATCGACGAACCTTTCCCACTGACTCTAAAGAACCCTTTGATTCATTACTTCCCAACATCCCAACATCCAAGGAAAGTGCCTCAAAACCTGTTCGGCCTCCAAATCTGTCCCCCTCGCTTCGATAGTCCTGATATCAGGCACTAAATTCTTCGCAAAATTTAATTGACTCTCATAGTCCCATAAGTTACATTTTTAGGGAAGATTTTATTTTTTAAATTGCATTTTTATGCTAATCAAAGACCCATCCATTTCAAATAATATGCTAATTTCATATATAGTATTGTCTTTAGCTTATCTTAATGACATACAAAATAAATCCTTTGCTTTGATACATTATGGAAGTGGTTGCAACATGAAACCTCAATTTCGAATCTCTAATATAATTGGAAGACTTTTCAAGACGTTTTGGATTGATGAAGGATATTTGTTTGAAATGTTTCAACTTTAGGTAGGGTATGAGTCCCTTTGTACAAATCTAAAGACACTTGAATAGAACAACATGGAGACACATTCACAAAAAAAAACCGCTTTCAAACTGGCGTTGGTAACTTAGAAATTTACAGAATTTGTCGACTGAATCGTTTTAGGTTCACTGAAAAAAATGGTTCAGCTATCCCAGCTAAACGTCTAGCTGGGACATAGCTATACCATTTTTTCCGTGTTTCTTTTCAGTAAGAGCAGTTCCTTTTTGTTCCAGCTCTTTAGGAACCAAACATTGGTTCTAATAGAAACCCCAGTTTTTTCTGTTGCATGAGCCTGCTTAAGATCTCACAATTTAATACAAAAAATTAGTATAGATATATCATGATTTTCCTATAATGTTTTCGAAATAACACCAAACCCGCGGTTTAAGGCCCCGCAGTTAAGGCCTTCCTAGAACTGCTGGCCCACGCATGCAATACCACAAGTATAGTCTAAGAGCCAGTGTAACTGGAACTTGCATCATCGCGGCTATCGATAAAAAAATTAGGAATGATATTTTGCATGTAGGGTTATAACTAACCGCCATGCTGACCAAGAAAATCCTAAACCCACGTACCTTAATTAATTATTGAAAAATTAATTTTCCCTCAAAATTAGCATGATCGCGGAATTAAAAAAAACTAAATCACGTGATTGCCGGCATCGATAACTCATTGGAAATATATGTGTACCTGCCCTTAATCAGTGTCCAACCGCTGTTGACCGGACGCAACGGGGGTTAATTTCGTCATTGAACTTGCGTCATGACGGATATAAAAACCTTTTTTTTCAATGTAGGTCTTAGTTGTCACAACATGAATAAATATATTGACCGGGTTTAGGAATTTTCAAGGCACACATATTTATTTGTGTTATGAGGACTCAGACCGACATTTGAAAAAATTTCATATCCGTCATGATGCTTGTTCAATGACGAAACTAACCCCCTTTGTGCCCGGTTAACGGGGGTTGGGCACTGATTGAGGGCAGACACACATATATTTCCAATGAGTGCTCGATGCCGCCAATCAATTGATTTAGTTTTTTTTATCAGGATTCTCTTGGTCAGCATGGCGGACATGCTAAATATCATTCCTAAATTTTTTTATCAATATCCGCAATGACGCAAGGTCCAGTGTCACTGGCTCTTAGACTAGTAGCGGGGCGATAAAAGCGGACAGTTCACTCAGCCGATAAGTGCGTCAGCTGTCAGCACATGGATCAGTTTGTTTTCAGTGTTTAGCGAGGTGTCTCGATTTCGGTCGTATTTCGGTCGTTTCGGTTGTGTTACGGTTGTGTTACGATTTAAAAAAATTCCGAAGACAAATAAGAGACAGCGTTTGTCGTTCAAAGAAAAATCTGATCTTGCAGGTCAAGTGAAGGCAGTTAGCCCACGAAGCTTTTTGGAACAATAAGGTTAAAAATTATGAATACCAGAACAAAAAATCTTCAAAAACAAGTAATAATATGGTTTTGAAGGCTGCTCTGATAGAATGGTTTAAGAGAGCGAGAGACAGAGGCCGCAAACGTTTAAATTAAGATTGAAAAACATTATTTTTACGTGTAACGGATTGCTGAAATTGTAGTTTTTCTTAAAGTTTGAATTATTACGTGTCTGAGGTGAAAAAATGGACAAAATTGAACAAATATTTTTTAGTACGAAGTAAAATCCAACAGAAATGGTTCACACGGCCCTGACTATTTACGTTTGGAATCCCCCGATTTAGAGGCAAGGTTATTTGCTGGCGACCCCCGACACTGGCCTTAAACCGAGGGTTTGGTGTATAAAAAATTCTTCGAATAAAATCATTATACAGAAAACGATTATAAAATTATCAGAATTGTAATGAATAATAGAAAAATATTGAAAGAATGATTGTAAAAAAGTAGAGGAACTACAAAGAAACGATTTATTTTATATCATTCTTAATCTCATATGGCAGTAGAGATTCTGCACAAATGAAGTTTACACAGGAAAACTTGATAAATTTCAATAATATTTTTAAAATCGCTTTAAATTTTATTGAAATCCATTAAATTTTTTTGAATGAATTTATATACATTAAAATCTTCGAAATCTGTTAAAATTCGTTGAAATCCCTTGAAATCTTCAACATGTTTTGAATTCCTTTGAAATCTTTGAAAAAGTTAGGTGGAAATCATTTAAAATCCCTTGAAAATAAAAGTAGTTGAATTTATTCTCTAAAATTCTTTATAGGTCCGTTGAAATCCCTTGAAATTTGTAAAATTCCCTCAAATTTATGAAGTAATTGGAGGTCCTATAAAATCCCTTAAATCTGTTGAAATTTCTTCAAATCCTTGGGAATTCTACAAAATCCTTTGAAATCTTTTGAAAATTTTTGTATCTCTTAAAATTTTTTGCAATCTTTAAAAATAACTTGAAATCTTCAAAAGCCTTCCAATTTTTTTTTAATTCCTTCATACCCCTTGAAATTGTTGAAACCTGTAGGAGTCCTTCGAAATAAAATTTAAGTCAGTACCGAAATTTCTCCTGAAATCGTAAAAATTCATCAAAATAAGTAGAAATAATTCAAAAATCCTCAAATATAAATTTAATTAAACGCATTCATTAAAACTTGTATAATGCTGTGAATTACCTTAAAATCCCTTAAGATCCTTTGAATCTAAAAAACTGTTTAAATTCTCAGAAATATTTGAAATACTTTGAAATCCTTGAATATTCAATAAAATCCTTTAAAATTGATGAAATTCCTTAAAATCCCTTAAAATCTTTAGATTCGCTATAAACGTCCCTTAAAATTTAATTTCTTTTAATTTTTTGAATTTCTTGAAATTTTTTTAATCTCTTGAGATCCTTTGGAATACCTTAAAATCCCTTGCGATCTTTGAAACCTAATAAAACAGTTTAAATTCTTTGAACTTCGAAATATTTTTTTTTTCAGAAATCGTAAAAATCCATTAAAATAAGTGAAAATTATTTTAAATCCCTTGAAAATAAACTTTATTGCCAAAAGTTAATTTTTTTGGTCGAATATTAAAATGAAAATAATATTTTAAGCAAATAGTTAAATTTTCTAGCTAAGCAAACAAATTTTTCCCAAAACAGATGAGTTTTTAATAAAAAAGTTTATTTTCAATTAAGAAAGATCAGTTTTCTAACATAAAACATGAATTTATTGCCAAAAGACTAATACCAAAGACTGAATAGAATGATTTTTAATATAAAAAAAATGAATAGTAAACCAAATAGTTGAATTTTCTACCAAGAAAGATTTGTTTTCAATCAACAATGAAATCGTACAATTTTCAGTTTGAGAAATTAATTTTCAAAAAACAAAAAAGAATTTTCAACTAATTGAATGTAACCAAAAAAGACTAACTTTAATCTATTGTTGAATCTTCAATAAGGAAGATGAATTTACAATAAACAAGATTAATTTTCTAACCAAAAAGACGAATTATCAACAAAATATATAAATTTTCTACCAAATAGTTGAATTTTCAACTTATAAAGGATATATTTTTGATGTTATGGTTTTGAACAGATAAATTGTAATAAATAATTTGATGTTGATTGTTTTCTTTTGTCTACTGGTCTAAAATCAATATTTTGAATTATGATTTTTTTTCACAATTTAGAAATAACAATCATTATTCAAAATATTTATTGTAGACCAGTAGACAAAAAACAATCAACATCAAATTATATAAAGGATATATTTCCAACCAAACGTTGAAAAGTTAAATTTTCAGTTGAAAAAATTAATTTTTTAGAAAAAACAAACTAATTTGCAACCAGTTTATTCAAATTAAAAACGACGATTTTTCCACTAATAGTTCAATCCTCAGCTGGAAAGATAAATTTCCAATCAAAACGGTGAATTTAAAAAAAATTAGTTTAACTTTCAACCAAGTAGTTAAATTTTCAACCAAAAAAGGTTCATTTTTAACCAAATAGCTCTATTTTCAACAAAAAGATGAATTTTTCACCAAGAAGTTTAATCTTCTACCAAAAAAGAGAAATTTTCAACAACATATATAGATTTTCAACCAAATAGTTTAATTTTTAACTAGAAAAGATCAATTTTCAATTTAAAATATCAATGTTCAACCATGAATGGAATAGTTGCATTTTTAGTCAAAAATTAATTTTCCACTAAACAAAAAGACATTTTCAACAAAATAGTTAAATTTTCAACAAAATAGTTCAAAATTCAACCCCAAAGATGATTTTCAATCAGAAGGTTAATTTTCTAAAAGTGGAATATTTAAATTTTTAACCAATGAGATAAATCTTCAACCAAAAAAAAAAAAAATTTTAACTTTTTGACTTTTTTATAACAAAATAGTTGTATTTTGTTATTGGGATCTATTAATTCTATGACAATTTAAGCCAGGAAACGAGAAAAAAGGGGAAAAAGGGTAAAGTGTGAAGTTCCAAATATAAAAGTGATTTTCAAACTTATTAAGTAATTATTGAACTACCCTAAAGGGGAAAATTGGGTCAAAAATCACGATTTTAGGTTTTTGCAGTGGATTTTTCCAAATTATGGGTATAAGCCACAGCGCCCATTACTTACCCTGGTCTGTTTTTGAATGCAAATAAATAATAAACACGAAAAAATATTGTTTGTTTAGGGAAATTAGCACAAATGTAGGCCCCGGAAGATAGGACAACTAACCCTCACTTAGGGGTCGATCCCGACGCAACCGGAGATCTATACTATATGCCAGGCTTCATCCCACAACACAAGAAGGACACCAAAAACGACAGACTATTATGATTTACTTAATGAATATTTTACTCGGAAACAGAACTCAAACAAAAAAATGTATCCCGCCTATCCAACCGAGCGCGCCACCATAACAACACTGCCGCCTCACATTCGCGGGCGCAAGGTCTTGAGCGACAGAAACTAAAAGAAGCGACCGCGCGGTAACAATAAGGTCAGGGACAAACTCTCAACGATCACAAATCTTATTAGGAATATGAAACATTTCTCAAGTATAAACTTATTTTAGATTTTAACCAAATCAAATTGCATAGGATCAAAAAATTATAAACATTCCTCTAGACCTGGCGCACAACTGATTGAACCTTACTCGTCAAAATCTGATTCAGTACTGACTCTTTCCTCAATTTTATATCTAGTCTCACAGTAATATTTACTGAATTTTGTTAAAAAACTTTATAACTGTCTACCTGCCAATCAAATATTCTAAAGAGTTTTGCAAAATCAATTTCATTGTACTGCGTCGTCAACAAATGGGAAGAAAGAGAAAAAAGGGGATTAGGTGAAAAAGGCGACGGACTGCGATCCCTGATTTTGAATGAAATGAGAGTGAAGGGGAATATAAGGGTCGAACTGTCGAGGTAAGTTAGGCCTTCCACCAATATCTGAACTCTTATCGTCTGTTCGCAAAACACACTAAACGCTTTTACTCCAACTCAATGCCTCGACGACATCCTTTGCATTCAAGTTGCGACTACCATGATGCGTGTATACGAAGTCAGTAATCGGACATCGCGTAACTCTTCGGTTAACACGAATGTCCTCTTTATTCCCCGCGACGTGACTTGAGATGCCGTGCAATCTAAACTCCTCTCGGCAGCTACGATAATAAGATTTGCATAGCTATGCGTCAAGAAAAATTGCCATCTTGCCCAAATTTATCTTCCACTACTCTTGTTCAAACTCTGATTTCCTTACACATTCTTATGCAATTTTCTTTAATGATGAATTTTACCAATTTCTTGCTAACTTAGTTTTGAATTATTTGGAAAACCTTCTGAATTAGAAATCTTCGAAGGTGGAAAGCGCCCAAAACTACACGCTCTCTTAAAATAGCCTTTTAAGTTCAAATGCAACTCGATTTATGATTATTTAAAAGTGAAATTAGAGCTCGGTTCTTGGTCAAGACTACATGTCCTTTTGAGTCCCCACATAAAATTTGATGATCCTTGTGACAATTAGCTTGACACTCTGCTTTAACATGTTTTTTCTTTCTATCAACATAGGGAATCAGAATAACTTTTTTTTGAATCGTTAATTACAATTTGTCACTCTTTTTGTAAAATATGTCGACATATCCAAATGATTTGGTTCCATCTCGGAAAAAAATGAGAAGGTGCTAGCTCGTGGAGACCAAATGAAAAGGTGCTTCAAGATTGAGGGCGCTGATGTTCCCAATACAATTCATATGGTATTTTGAAGCTTCTAGAGTTCGCCACGCGAGTTAACACCTTTTCATTTTGTCTCTACGAATTAGCACCCTTTCATTTGTTCTCTCTGAGATGGAACCTTGTCATTTGGATATGCCGATTTCTAATTGCAACCAAGTTTGAGATGAGCCCCGAATAATCTGTGGATGTCAAAACAAAACATTAAAGAACGATACAAGTTATGTTTTGGACTTTTATATTATTTTTCAAAAAAAAAAAAGATTAAGCTTGCAGAATTGAACAGAAATTCTTGGATAGAGGTTCTTTTGTGTGAGCAAGTACGTCGATCACTTTCAAAGAGCGTAGCGCGAGGATCATTTCGTTGAGACCCCAATGTCAAGTAGCAGACATTGACAGTGGAGGAGGATACCATTAGCAAGTATCGGACAGCACACGCCGGGAAGCAGAGAGCAAAAAGCAGTGGCATCGACTAAAGAAAGGACATCGCTTTCAAAAAAGTCTTTATTCAAATTTTCTTTCTTCAAAGTTTCCATAACTACAGAATGGTCCTAAACTCAGAATTATCAAATTTCAGATTTCCCTCCTTTTGCCTAATTCCTCTGACCTTACTTCCGCTTTCTTCCCCCACCATCCCTCCTATTACTTCCACTAAACTTCCCCACCCTTACACTACTTTTCCCTCCTCTACTTCCCCTCTCCTCACTTTCCCTACTTTCTTCCCTTACCTCCCCAACCCTGTTTGATAACTTTCTACTTACCCCACCTTCTATTCCTCCATCACTTTCCTCCACTGCTCCTACTTCTCCTACTTCCCTGTCTTCCCCTCCAGGGAAAAAATACGATAGGCGGACCGAAACTATGAGCATAAGGGGTTACAAGGAATGGTTTGTTTAGGTGTCTAGGAGAATTAGGATGTTGATTGGGTCATTTAAATCTTCCGCTGTTATACGTTCCCCCCTACTCGCCCTCCTCTGGCCTAATTTCTCTACTCTCTCTTCTCCTTCTTTCCCTCCCTTCTCTTGCTATCCAAACTCTATTTCCCCTCTCCTCACTTCCCCTACTCCCAAACCCTATGTATACTCACTTCCATACTACCTCTTTCTCCTA